>CM046658.1:111300473-111586496 GCA_025594165.1 Tamias sibiricus | reverse complement strand
GGAAGTCCAGGTTGGGTAGGGCCCATAATTTGCATGGTTTTATTGATTTCTCTAAGATCATGTAACGATCGCCATTTTCCTGATTTTTTCCTGATCACGAATATGGGGGAATTCCAGGGAGAGGTGGAAGGTTCTATATGTCCTGCTTCTAGTTGTTCTTGAACTAGTAGGTGGGCCACTTGTAATTTCTCTCTAGATAGGGGCCACTGAGGGACCCAAACTGGCTTATCAGAAAGCCATGGTATTTTCAAAATTGTTTTCTCAGTGGCCCCTAAAAAAAATATCCTTTACCTTTTCTGTGATGATTTCCTTTTGTAACACCTGCGGGCTTGGTTGTGAGATGTACTCCCATTTGTTGCAAAACATCTCTTCCCCATAAAGTAACTGGCAAGCTGGACAAAAACATAAGGCTGAAATGTTCCTTGATGCCCTTCATCCTCCTCCCATTTTAAAACTGTTGCACTTTGTTCTGGGCTATTAGAATATCCCAAGCCTCTCAAACTATTTGAAGCCTTCTGCAGAGGCCAGTGTTTGGGCCATTGTCATACGTTGATAATGGAAGAGTCAGCCCCAGTGTCAATCAATCCCTCCATCTCTATACCTTGAATTTTTATTTTGCACTTAGGCCTCCGTGAACAATCCTGAACCCAGCAAGCCATAGGTCCTGAGCCAGTGGAACCAAATCCTCTATTGTTCCTATTTTGAGGCATACTCTTAAATGAGTCATGTAAACTGGGAAGGAGAAGCAGCTGAGCAATTCTATCTCCTTGGTTAACAGAGCAAATGCCTCGAGGTGAACTAAGCATAATCTTAATTTCTCCTTGGTAGTCTGAGTCTATTACACCTGGAGTCACTTGAAAACCTGATAAGCTTTTAGAGCTTCCCCCGAGGATAAGTCCTACAGTTCCTGAGGGAAGAGTTCCCCTGAATCCCGTGGGAATCAGTTGAACCCCCATTTCAGGTGTTAGCACTATCCGGGCAGTGGAACAGAGGTCTAGTCCTGCACTTTCTCTTGTTCCTCTAACGAGGGAGTCAATGGGTAAGAGGAATTATGTCGAGGAATCATCTGGATGGATGTTTGAGGATACTTTCCTCTAATGCCTCGTACATTTGTGGGCCCCCGGGGCATTGGGCCCCATGCCCCGTTTTTTGAATTCCTAGACAAAATGTTTCCATAAATATCAAATTTAGATCTGCACTTATTAGCCCAATGGTTTCCTTTTTTACACCTGGGGCAGCAGCCTGGGGCATGATATGAGCTTGGTCTTATTTCTCTTTGGGGATATTGTCTAGAATAACCTGATTGACTGTAATAATTTTTAGGTTGAGTCCCTTTTGTGAAATTTTGAGGGGAAGCACCTCTCATTGCTGCTGCAATCACTTTCCTGTGACAAAGGCGTCATTTATATCTTTGCATAGTCTTATATATACAGAAAGGTCCCTTTTAGATTTCCAAGGTCTGATAGCGTCTTGACAATATTTGTTGGCATTTTCATATGCCAGCTGAACAACTAATGGCATGGCTTGATCAACGTCTCCAAACACTCTACCTGCAGTTCACAAAAGCCTATCAGCAAAGTCAGCATATGGCTCATTTGGTCCCTGAATTACTCTAGACAAGCTACCCTGTAAATCACCAGTTCCTTGTAAAGTTTTCCATGCCTTAACAGCTGCAGCATATATTTGAGCGTAAACTCCAGGATCGTACTGAATTTGAAGCTGTAAATCAGCAAACTGCCCTTCTCTAGTTAACATATCTACGTTACGGTCTGGAAATCCTGCAGTCGCATTTCTTTTAGCTGTTTCTACACAAAATTCCTGGAATTGTGACCTCCAAATCAAGTATTGTCCCCCACTCAATAATGCCTTACATAAGCCTTTCCAGTCTGAGGGGGTTAAAGTTAAAGTGGTAAGGGACTCCAACATGCTCAACATGAAAGGAGCTTGGGGCCCATATGTCATTATTGCCTCTTTGAAATTTTTCAGAGTTTTAAAAATCTATTGATTGGTGGTACCTCTGTCCATTTTCATTTTCAAATACTGGCAGATCCCATTGTCCCTGAAAGTTTTGACATTCAAGGGCACGCAAGCGCTCAGAAAGACTGTTAATCTCTGTTTCAAGGGCACACAAGTGCCTAGAAAGACTGTTCATAGTTTCTGTAATTGATTCAACTGATGAGGGCACAAAGGGTTCCTCCACTTGACGATCCTTCCTAACTGACTCAGCGGAGGAGGCTGTGCTTTCATGGTCACTTTTATTTGACTCCTCTTCACTACTACTATTTTCATTGGTAGTAACATCCTGAGTCCCAGGTTCAATTGAAAGCACGTATGCTATCTCTAATAATTCTCGAATAGCTTTAGCAGCTCAGATCTTTGTCTTTTTTGAGCCCACACTAATACTATCCTTACTGGTCCTAACTGACTCAGCGGAGGCTATGCTTTCATGATCACTTTCCTCCTCACTGTCAACTGAGCCAGCTATATCAAAGAATTCTTCCATAGCCTTTATCACTCAGGTCTTAGTTATTTTCGAACCCATTTTAACCACTCTGACGAGACTCCTCGATTTTCTTACCGTGCTGAATCCGAACTCCCCTTACGGACCACCACTTGTAGCCGCCTACAGCTGTTGCCGCCTGCAGCAACGATACCGCGGGAAAGAATTCGGAGGCAGACTGGAAATGAATAGGTTCTTTATTCTTCCTTCTTCTAACTTCTCTCTCTGGCTCCAACAACCTCTCCAACTCCAACCACTCCCTCTAGCCAACCTCACCCAGTTATATACTTTTTGCCTTAACAAGTATACACGTGTTAACAGCTCAAACTTACGGGTGCGTCACGTAGTGTTCACGGGCATAGAAAGATTCTTAGATAAATGCATGAATATCAGGTGAAAATACTTAAACACCTCTTATGGCTCTCAGCTAGCCGCCATCTTAGCTATCTCCTTATTAGGGCTCTTACATGTCACCATAGTGTGCTGATTTTAAGTCCTTTGGGTATAAGCTGAAGAGTGGGATAACTGAGTCAAATGGTGGTTTCATTCCAAGTTTTCTTAGGAATATCCATACTGCTTTCCAGAGTGGTTGCACCCATTTGCAGTCCACCAACAATGTATGAGTGAACCTTTTTTCCTACATCCTTATACTGCGAATTGTATATTTGATATTTACTATTCTAACTGGAGGAAGATGAACTCAGTGTAGTTTTAATTGGCATTTCTGTAATTGCTAGAGATATTGAACATTTTTTCATTTTTTTTTTGTCTGCTATTAATATTTTCAGAATAGTGCAGACCTAGCTTTAGTGAAGCTGGCCTATATGCTGACCACATAGTCTCAGGAGGCTGAGTTGACTTCTAGCTTCTGGTCTACTGGTATTATATTCACTTCCATAGTCTTGAAGACTGGTGTACTTTTAACTCCCAATTTTTAGAACAACTGTTAACCCCCATAAGACTGAGAGCTAGCTGGGTTGTCTTATTTCCACTAAGATGTTTATCCTTTAGTCCTAAAGGGTCCTGTTTTTGATGGATGGAGGTCCCTGACTATTCCAAACCTACCAACTTCAATTCCTGGCTTGCAGAAGTCTATCTGATTATCAACATTCCAAACTACAAAAAAGGGAGAAGGAGTGGAAGACTACATCTAGCCATTTTCTTTAAAAGGGTTAGGTAGAAGATGCTCATATTTGTTCTTCTTAGGTTCCTTGGTGAGAACTTAATCATAAATTTACATATACCTTCAAGGAGAAACAGGAAAATACAGTTCCTCTTTAGGCAGTCCATTCCAAAGGGATATATGATATTGTAAGAGGAGGAGAAAACATTTTAATGAGTATCTAGTAGTGTCTGCTACTCATCTAGCCACTAAAATTCCATGTTAATTATTCTCTTGATATGCTCATTCCCACCCCAAGGAAGAAAACCACAGACCCATCTGGCTACTGCACCTGACTTGAATTGTATATCTGGGTGACATGCAGTTGTCTCTCTCAGATTCAGATGTAGCTCCTTGTGTCCAGTGATTCATTAACTGAAAGTACACCTGCCTGCCTCCTTCAATACCCAGTAAACCATGGTTTAATAGAAACTGGATGGTTGTATGTGAGATGTCCTGTTCTTAAGTATCAAGAGCCAAGGGGTAATTCCATTACCATAGGACTTGGGAGGGATGGAATGAGAAACTAATTCTTCTGAAACCTCAAAGGAGATACATTTAGGTAACTGAAAAAAAGAACATTACTTTCTCTTTCTAGGAGTAAGTAGCATTAGACAGAAGGAAAGGTACTTGGTGACAAAAGGCATTCTTTTTGCTGGTAATCTGTGAAGACAGACACTAGTAAATAAAGGTTTTAGTGAAGTATACCAGGAACAAAGTGAGAAGAGAATCCAGAGCAAAATTCAATAGCAGCTCTTTAAAATAAGGACTACTTGACAAAGTCATCTTTATGTATTCGTTGAAAGATAAGGAATATTTTGATGAATAACTGTTTTGACAGAACCACAAGAAGTAAAACATTCTGCCCGGTGCTATGGTGCTCGCCTATAATCCCAGCAGCTCAGGATGTTGAGGCAGGAGGATCACAGGTTCAAAGCCAGCTTCAGCAACTTAGTGAGGCCCTACAAAACTTAGACCCTGTCTCAAAATAAAAAATAAAAAATAATAGGATGTAGCTCAGTGGTTAAGTACCCATGGGTTCAATCCCTGGCATACACTCCTGCCCACCCCCACAAGGAAAACATTACTTTTTATTACTTGAGGGGATGTGTGTGTGTGTGTGTGTGTGTGTGTGTGTTTATATGCACACACACACACACACACACACACACATATATATATATATATATATATATATATACACTCACATATGACTCCACCTTTGATCCTCTTTTTTTTCATTCTCCCATTAGGTGATGTGGAGACCATCTGTTCCCCATTGTGTACTAAGTATATTTTAATATAATTCAGACCATATATTGGACAGGCATCTTCCTGATGGAGTAAAATAATTATCTAACTCAAAGGTCTATTTTTAACCATATTTAAAAGTAGTTGAAATGAAGCCTGCTATAGTTCAGCTAAAAGCGGTTTAAAACATGTATGGGGATTTTAAAGTAAATTTTTACCAGCAGTGTAGATCTGAGGATCCAGTACATGAGGTGGGGAGGATACAGAGAAGGGGGTAGAATCACCTGTTTGAATGGATCCCCTGAAACGTAGGTGTTCTGCATTTAGGCATTTGTATCAAGCTTTGGAGTTGTTGACAGTTTCGCTTCAGTAGTTTCACTTTAAGGGAAAAGCAGGAAGTTAGAAGTGGATGCAGAGAGTAGAGGAGCTAATGAGATTAGAGGACCATTCTGTCTCCAGAGGGAATAAAAAGGAACTGCCCACAACAGCAGCTGAAAAATACAAAAGTTGTAGGTAATTTATTTTTCCTGCCCAAAGCAGATTCAACCCATTTTTTTTCCCCTAGTGAAGAGAGGGAGAATTGGTACTAATGAGTGGGGTGTTGGCTGAAAGGAGGTGGGGCCAAACAGTGCCTGCCATGGGCTGTTTCTATTGTTTGTACTTACCTGGTTTATATTTCTTTCATTACAGCAGAAAGTCAGAGTAACTTCCAGATCACAGCTGAAGGAGAGTAAGATAACACCACAGTGCTTCTCAGCTCTGGGTCTTACAGGCATATGTCTGCCCCATCCTGTGCAGGAGATTCCTTCTACAGAGGGCAACCAAGTCTGGCTTTACCAAAGTCATGTCTTATAGCATTTACTTGAGTGTCATGGCAACTATCTTTCTTAAAAACTGTTGATAGATATGTGCCTTTTGCCTCTTGTTGTTCTTTCTTTAGGACAAGTGACGTTGCCCTAGTCAGGTGAAGATCTCTGGAGATCATCACCAAGAAAAGAATCTCTGTGATTGGGTGGACCCTGTGGGCTCTGTTCTATCAAGTGCTGCCTGGAGGAAGACTTGGAACCTGTTTGCTTTGAAAGGACTGATGACATTGGAGGACTCTGGAGGTATCAGGTAAGTCTCCTTGTCCCTTAAAACTTGAAGCCTACCCTGCAACTGGGTGCATGCAACATTTTATCTCGTATCTGGTAATATGAGAGCTTGATAGTGACTAAACCTGATAGAATTCTGCCTGTTGACTTCTTAACAGCCTCCCACCCCAACTTTTATAAGGTTTTCTTTTTCCCTCTGTTGGCTGCAAAATGCATCACAGATATGACTTTTCCCCCCCTATTCTACTGTCTATGAAAACCACAGACAACATTTTCATTTCATTAGTTTTGCTGTTTTTCAGAAAAGGTAAATAATCTGGAGAGGAGGGAGGATGATTAATAAAACCACATACATTAGAAAGCACATAGAGATTAGAAAATGGAGAGTGGTTGCTTCTGATATGCCTTAAAGGTAAATGAGCTAGAATTACCTGTTAACAACTCCTTCCAGGAACACCTGCCCCCCAACCCCTCACCGTCAATCATCAACTTATTTTTCCTATTAAAAAGAATCCAGGTATTTCTCTGACAATTCTAGTCCTTGAATAAAATATCAAATCTGATAGTTTTGTTTGCTTTAAACTTCTTGCATTGAGAAGTTCAAAGTCCTTTGTCTTCCACAAGAGGACAGGGCACCTGCAACTGGGTTTTCTTGTCCTTGCATATACTCAGTTTTAAATTTAAATTGTTTTAATATGCATCCAACCCTGCAACTTGTTAGTAATCATTTAAAATATCACCTACTTAAATGATAGTTACGCTTATTAAGAGCCAAAAATATCAGTCACCTTCATTGATCTCTAAGTTGGTTTGCTTTTAAACTCATTTTCTGAACCAGTGAATGGAATTGAGGTGCCACAGGTATATTTCACATCATAAAACCTAACAGTGTTTGCCAGCTACTTAAAAGTGGCTTATGATGTTTCTTAGTTGCACAGAAGTATTGTATTATACCTTGGCTCTGTTTTGGGAACTCATTCTATCTGACAATATTCTTATGCAGATCTAGAATGGATCCCCTTAGCAAATCCCTATACCTTTATCATAATTAATCTTAGACATGGGCTGAAAAACCTGTTAATTCATTTTTTTAAATTATTTTTTATTCTAAGATGTTATAAATGATAGCAGAATACATTACATTTCATATTACACATAAACAGAAAATTCTACTCTTGGAATCCAGTCACACCCTAGTGTAGAGGTTAAGAGCACTGTTTTAGATTCGAAGATTGTCATTTAAAAGAAGTATGGGCTTGGGCAATCATTACGCCTCTCTGTGCCCACTTTATACATTTATCTTGGGGAGTAAAGTGAATGAATAATTATGTCAATCACTTACAAAAGTGCCAGCTCTGCATAGGGCTACATGTCAGTTATTATTTAGGCCTAGAATGGGACCCCCACATATTTAGTCTCCTTAAGCATTGTAGCCAGATTTGGCAATTACTGAACAGGAATGAAATCAGTTGAGGCAGGGATGATGTTGGGAGGGTAGCCATTATCCTGTCTGATTATCATGTTTCTGGTTTTTATCTCTAAAGCGATTTAAAATTATTACTTGCTGAAAATACAGCATGGGGATTTTTTAATTATTATACTCTGGGCAAAATTTCAATAACTTATGAACTGCTTCCTTGAAACAAACAAACAAAAAAAAAAACAACTGTTTCATCATAATTCTCTGACTTCTCTTAACATAGACATACCTATATGGTTCACCATTATATTCTAGACCAAGAATGATGCCTGGCATATATTAGATTCCCAACATATATTTATGTTTGATGTGTGTATTCCTCAAAAGGAAACTGTTGTCAATGGCTGCTAAAAATGTTTATGGAGCTAGAGATCCTTCTTCTCACATTTTCTACAGTTACATAGCTGTGGAGACTAAGGTATTATAAACATCCTTTAATGTTTGGACTGAACGTATTTTACATGCTGCTGGTGATTACCTTGAGAATTTTTTTCTGAGATATGCTTCTTAATCACTCCCTTGCTTGTTATTTGGAGTCTAGTTGTCCCTCCACCCCCCAAAACTTTTCTATAATTTGTTAGAGGTTTCATATGTGGAGTTGGTCTAAGCACTTTGGCATTCCACCTCCACTTCCAGATGTCCAGTAAAAACACTGGGAATTCAGGGTTTCCATTTTCTATTGTCTTTGGCAGGTTCCTGGGTTTTAGTATATTTTTATTTTCTTCTCAGATAGTACCATTTGTACTTCCCTAACATGATTCCTCTTTCTTTTTTTCTATCTGCCAAACAAGTGTTTTCTCAAATACCACCATTTGTATTTTCCTCTCTCTTTTCCTTTCATGTTCCACCTGCCAAACTGGTATTGCCTCCTCCTTGTATAGCTGAATACTTTCTAATAATATCATATAAGTTCTCAAGACATTAATTTCAATCAATTCTTGATCTCTTCATTAACATTAAATAAGATTGATGGTGGAAAGTAGGTGCAAGTATGATATATATCAGTTTATTTGATGTTACCTTATGAATGCAATAGGTTCAAAGAGTAACTAATTTCTTACAAAAGACTGAGGATTTAATAAGTATTCAATGCTATAAAATAATCTTTGCTATTTTTTGGTCAAACTGGATTTTTAAAAATTATTAAAACTGACTAAACTGTGCTTTTCAAACTTTAATGTACACATGAATTACTGGAGATTCTGATGAATTAATTTGGGATATACCAAGATTTCTACATTTATAACAAGCCCTAAGTGATATTTATGCTGCTGATCAGATAACTACATCACATAGTAAAGTTATAAAGTATAGACGATAGAAAAATAGATACCATGTGGACACAATATAATGTAAAATGTTGCTATTTAATCAGTGTTAATTTAAAATAGGAAATTAAGTAACAAACACCCTTAATATGTTTCTAAAAATAAACTATAAATTTCATAGCTCCTCCTTTCTCAAAAAAATGGCCAAAAAGAGAATCAGACAATTAATGGATTAAAAATATACTTAAAAAGGAACAGTTTTCAGCTTTTGCTATACACTGAAGAATTAATCACTGGGGGAACATTAACAAAAAATGATGTCAGCCCATTTGTGAGATTCTGGTTGTGTTGATCTGGAGTCCCAGTAGAGCTCTCTGCTAGTATTTCTAATACACAACTGATGCAAAGGAGCAAGGCCTTAGAGCCTCTATCCCACCTTTCCCAGGTCATAAATGAGGATGACATTACATCCTTAAAATAAGATCAACAATAGTTTATGACACAAACATTTCTGAACCTGAGACTATCTCTAGAGGATGCAGAGATACAGAGATATAGCTTCCTCCCACTGTCCTCAGGCATTTTGCAGTTTAGCTAAGGATGTATGCAGACAGGATTTTTGAAGTTGAGGGAGTAAACTAGTGCTGTGAACTCTCTGGGCCAGCATACTACCTCTTATTGGCAGTTCTCAAACTTGTCCACATTAGACAAGGAGCCCTTAAAAGAATTTCTAGGAGTAGAGCCCAGGCTTTCGTATTTTTTTAAAAGTTCTCTATCTGATTTCAATATACACACAACAGAACTGAGAACTACAGTTCAAACAGAGCTCCTGTCCATGGGATTTGTAGAGTATGACAAGGAAACAGAAGACCCACACTGTCATTCCTCCCACCGAATAGGACTCATTTTTCCCTTTGTTTTGTTCTTCTACTCCTTTAATCCATTCAGTTCCAACTTACTCCCTTATGTCCCCTCCTTTCTCTCTTTTTTTTTTAGAAAAATGCTTTAATAGGCTTTATTTTTAGAGAAGTTTTCTGTTTATACAAAATTGAGCAAAAGTGCCATATGCTCTCTACTGTTACACATGTACAGCTTCCCTTATTATCATCATCCCCCTGTAGTGTGCTACATTTGTTACAATCAATGACAGGTTATTCATCACTCTCACAGCTCATGGTCTACGTGAAGGTTCACTATTGGTTTTGCACATTCTATGGTTTTGTGTAAATGTATAATAACATATATCCACCATTATGGTATTATCCTGAATAGCTGGTTTCTGTTGTTGTTTTGTTTTAGGAGGTACTGGGGATTGAATCTAGGACTTCGTGCATTCTAGGCAAGCATTCTACCACTGAGCTACATCCCCAGCCCTTTAAATTTTTTTTTTTATTGGCAAATTGGGAATATAGCTCAGAAGTAGAGTGCTTGCCTAGCATGTTCAAGGCCCTGAGTTCAATCCCTAGTACCACAAAAGAAAAACAGAAAAAAAAATTATTGGTGCATTACAATCATACATGACAGTGGGATTCAATGTGATGTATTTGTACCTATCCATAGCATCATTTGGTCAGTTTCATTCCTTGCTACCTCCTCTTGCCTTCCTCTCCTCTACCATATTGGTCCACCCTTCCTTCCCCTTTTCACTCCTGCTTCCACATATGAGAGAAAACATGACTCTTAACTTTCTGAGTCTTTCTTCACTTAGCATGATTTTCTCCAATTCCATCCATTTTCCTACAAATGACATAATTTCATTCTTTCTTATGACTGAATAAAACTCCGTTGTGTATATGTACCACATTTTCTTTATCTATTCACCTGTGGATGGATACCTAAGCTGGTTCCATAATTTGGTTATTGTGAATTGTGCTGCAATACATGGGTATGCATGTATCATTGTGGTATACTGAATTTAATTTTTCTGGATAAATACTAAGGAGTGGTATACCTGCGCTATATGGTGGTTCCATTTCTAGTCTTTTGAGGAAGCTCTATACTGATTTCCTTAGTGGTTGTACTAATTAACAATCCCATCAACAATGTATATATAAATGTTTCTTTCCCCTCATTCTTGCAAGCATTTATTATTATTTGTATTCTTTTTTATGCAAAGTTGTTATATATATATATATATAACAGTAGCATGCATTACAATTCATAATACACATACAGAGCACCTTTTTATATTTGTATTCTTGATGAATACCATTCTAACTAGAGTGAAACGAAATCTTGGTGTAGTTTTGATTTTCATTTTCCTGATGGCTAAAGATATTGAACAGTTTTACATATATTTGTTGACCATTTGTATTCTTCTTTTGAGAAATGTCTGTTCATCTAACAGCTTCCATTTGACAATAGACTGTATATGTGAATGGATTCATGGTACACTAACAACAAGGAGTCATAGGCTTCTGAAAACCCAAAAGGGTCCCATACCTAGGAACATTTTAAGCAACTACTTGACTTCCTTTTTCATGGTATCCCAAATTATTTTTTTAAACATTTATTTATTTGTTTTAGTTGTACACAATGCCTTTATTCTTACGTGGTGCTTAGGATCAAACCCAGGCCACACATGTGCTAGGTGAGCGCTCTACTGCTGAGCCACAATCCCAGCCCAGGTATCCCAAATTCTTAAGGCACCGTTTCTTTCCATGATTTTTTCTCCCTGTGGATAGGGATCAATAACTCCTTTATTTCAAACATGCCCTGCAGTCTCTACAGAAAGTTCTCTCTATGAAAGTACTGAGGTTAATAGTATTGGGAAAATAACCTGAACTTATTTGTCACTTCAAAGCCATCTTTCTTGAGTGGATGATTTCTTTTTTGGGACACCTTTTTTCTGGGCACCTATCATCCAAGAATTCCCAGGCACACACTAAAAAGGTGACATGTCCATCAGACACATGATCTCTGTGCTGGGATCACTAGATGGTTTCATTGACAGGCTTGGACATAAGAATGGATATTCTGGGAGCGCTAAGCAAAGAGAAAACTTGGATTGTTACTGAACCCTCTTCCCCTTTCAGTCCCACTGTGAAGGCCTATCCCCAAGGGCCTTTGAGTGGCTGCATGAACCCCAACATATCAAAGGTGCAAGTTTCTGATGCACACCTGGTGTCAAATGCCCAAATGAGCAGTTGTCAGGGGCACCGTTGGGTCACCAGTTTGACTGTGGTGATTGTGGAGCCAGGCTGAGCCTTTCCTCCACTATCAATAGTTGTGTAACCAACACTGATTCTGGAAAGCCATGCATGCTCTTTCCAGGTAGGGAAGGAAAGGGAATTTGAAAACTCTGATCCATGTGTTGGTTGTCAGGGTTTTAGGGGTGGCAGAGATGCTGAACCTCTCCATGTTCTCTCAGAGTCAGCCTGAAAGCTGAGATTGTCCCACATGTTGAGGTGAGCTAGAGCTTGGGGTTTAGGGTCAGATCTGCTCTGAAGTCCTGGGCTGGCCATTGCCCGGTGGATTTCTTAAGTGTTTACATCTCAATATCCTTATCCAAGAGTACTGAAATATATTATCTGCATTCAGTCTTTCATGGTTTCCTTACTTAAAATACTTTCCATGGTACCAATTCAATAAAAAAATTTAATGAAAGCTTTGACTATGTAACATCTAATCCTTAGATGCTTCTGGTGATCTGGTAGAAAGTGACTTCACAAAGACTTTTTCACTTGATATTAGAGCAATTTTTCAGTAACAGTATAAAACCTGAGCTTACAACTCTGTGTCCTGACATATCCAGATAATTTTTCTCCTTTCCCCCTGTCTTTGAAGTAAAGTCCAACCTTCACACAGAAAGTGCATAAATTGGTCTCCTTGATGATTCTGTACTGAGTCCATCTTCTCCATCCATTTATCTCCATGGCCACATCCTCAGTGTCCTTCTCACAAGGATCCAGTTCTGCTCAGATGTGAACACGGAGCTTTCAGCCCCTCTTTCCCACTTCATCTGGGTTGTGTTCATTTTACTCTCTGACTCCCTCAATATCAGCTTCTGTAACCTTTGGTTTTCATGTCAGGTGCCACACTCATCTGACAGATGAGGATAGCCTTGTACTCAGGAGGAAGCTCTGAGGGTCATGCAAGGTAAAAAAAAAAAACATCTGTCCCTCACATGGAGCAGCATGTGCTTGTTTTGCATCAAGTGTGTGTAGTTCTTGAAACACATATGATAATTTGTAGAGTTTCACCATCTTTTCTTTCTGTTGCACTCTCCTGAATTCTCTCACAATCCTGGCCAAGACTCAGCCCACAGGCTCAATTGCTGTCCAGCTCACCTTCCACAGATACTTGGGCATGAAACTAGCTCTAGTATCTAGGTCCCACTGTGAAGGCAAATCCCCAAGGGCCTTTAATTTTTCTGGATAAATACTAAGGAGTGGTATAGCTGGGCCATATGATGGTTCCTGAAAGTTACTATTCAGCAAGTGGAGAATAGCATGCAGATTCCCTGGCCTTCAAGATTCAGGTAGAGTAGTGATCACTTTTGTGGCTCTGGGAAGCACTTACCCATTTTAGCTCTCTATATAAGGATGTAGCTCCATATACTATGATTTTTCTTCGTCTTTGGTTTTCTCCAAAAACAGATGGAGATTCTGTTTGGTCTTACCTCTCTATCTTTCATGATCTGCCACTCTGTCGGGTCCTTCCATCTCCAACTTCTGTTCGCATTCTGAACTCTTCTCTATTCCGATATCTACTGTCTTGGTATTCCCTGTAACTGCCACAGGAAAGCCCAGCCAGATTAAGGTCCTAATCCTGTGAAGAGCATCTTTCATATGTGTGCTAACTTCCCTGTAATCATACACTTTCTAGGCTTTTTTGCCTTCTTTTCCCAGCTTCCTTGACTCAATTGCCTCTTTCTTCCAGGAACATGGCCTTCATAAGTCACTGGAAATAGGATTAAGTCCTATTTCCCTCCTTTGGAAATAAGATTAAGTCAACCCTGGATTCTTATCTTGGACATGCAAATGTCAATTGTTAATATTTATCATAAGAAGCCCTGATTACAACAACTAAACTGTATTTGGGCTATATGTGGAAGACCCAAACTGGTCTGGAGTCATTTTGTCTTCACCCACATACAATGATGCCCATAGGTTTTCAATATCTGGAGCTCATGGATACATTAAGCTGGCATTAACCATGGGACATCAGATGGCATTGCAACCAGACAGCATTCTAAAAACAAGTCCAAAGCAGTACTTCATATGGCATGGATCATGAGCTGCTTAGGACCTCTGTATTCTCTCTCTCTCTCTTATTGCTGTTTCCATTTGTATGTCCAGTTAACTCATTCTGGGAAAAGAGAGTCTAGGGAATAGCTTTAACAAGACCCAATATGATTGACATGAATCCAAGACAAGCTTTGCCTGAGAGCAGTCCAAATGACATGAGAGGGATTTCACTGAAATGGTCAGAAGGAAGGGTAAAACCCATAAGGCCAGTGAGAAAGAGCTAAATATGAGAGATGTGGGCAAATGAAAAGTGAATGATGGCAGTCAGGAATCCATTTACTATATCTGATTCATGCTGGTATGTAATAGACACATGGAAGGGTATTCATTAAGTTGAATGCCTGAGCACACACCTGAGATTCTGACTTAAATGTTCTGTGATATCCTTTAGGCATCAGAATTTTTGATCAATTCCAAGGTGATTCTAAGATCTGTCGTAAAATGAGAAGGTGCCTCAGGGTTTACTGTGATCTCAGGCTACCAACATGGATGTGGCCCAATATGTGGTTTACTGCATAGAAAAGACTGAATATCTATCCATAAGTCATTAATAGAATTCATATTTTCATCTAAGACCATTTTATATCACAGAAAAGTTTCAAAGTAAAACATGTAGATATGTGAATAATATTTATCACCTCTCTGCTTGAACAAACTCCTTTGAATGTATGACAAAATGAGAAGTAATAACTACATTCAAAATCAGTGTACAGTAATCAGTCACATTGCACATAATGGAATTTCATATTTTTAAAATAAAACCTTGAGTTTACATTCTGGCACATAAATTTCACAGCCTTCCAATTGGATCAGTAACTTTTGGTCAGTTACTTTCTTTAGGTAAAATCTCCAGCTATATTCTTCAGGATCACTCCAATTAAGAATATATGATGCGAAATCACAATGGAAAGAGAAAACAATTTTTTATTCTTTTAATCTATATGAAGCAGTAGTCTATTTTGCCACATTTATACAAATGGTGGTGTATATCTTATTCTAATTAGAATCCCAGTCTTGATATGATGATGTTGAGATTCAGTGGGTGTATTCATATATGTACACAGGAAACTTATGACTCTTTCCTATTCCTATCTCCTCTCCCTTCCCTTCATTCCCCTTTGTCTAACCCACTGAACTTCTATTCTTCCCCTCATCACTCCCCCTTGTGGTGTGTTAGCATCCACATATCAAAGAGAACATTTGACCTTTTTTTTTTTTGGGGGGGGGGTATTGGCTTATTTCATTTTGCATTATAGTCTCAAGATCTTTCCATTTACCAGAAATGTCATAAAGTCATTCTTCTTTATGGCTGAATAATATTCCATGGTGTATGTATACTACATTTTCTTTATACATTCATCTGTGAAAGGGCACCTAGAATGGTGCCATAGCTTATGTATTGTGAATTGAGCTGCTATAAACAATGATCTAGGTGTGTCACTGTCATATGTTGATTTAAATTCTTTCAATATATACCCAGAATGGAATAGTTGGATCAAATATTGGTTTCATTCCAAGTTTTCTGGGGAATCGCCCTACTGTTTCTAGAGTGGTTGCACCACTTTGCAGTCCCACCAACAGTGTATGAATGTACCTATTCCCTTACATCCTCACCAATATTTATGGTTACTTGTAGTCTTGACATTTGCCATTATGAATGGAATGAGGGCTCAGCATAGTTTTAATTTGCATTTCTATAATTGCTGAAGACGTTGAACATTTTTCATATATTTGATGACCATTTGTATTCTTCTTTTGACAAGTTTCTGCTTATTTCCTTTGCTCAGTTATTGGTGTGTGTGTGTGTGTGTGTGTGTGTGTGTGTGTGTGTGTGTGTGTTAGGCTGTTTGAACTCTTTGTACATGCTGGAAATTAAAGCCTTATCTGACATGCAAGTGCCAAAGATTTTCTCCCATTCTGTTGGCTCTCTCTTCACTCTTAATTGATTCCTTTGCTGTGAAGCTGCTTTTTGGTTTGATACCATCCCATTTATTGAATATTGATTTTACTTCTTGTACTTTAGGAGTCTTGTTGAAGAACTCTATTCCTGGGTTGAAATGTAGTAGTGTTTGGTCTACATTTTCTTCTAGTAGGTTCAGGGCGTCTGGTCTAATACCTAGTTCTTTGATCTACTTTGAGTTATGTTTTGTGCACAATGAAATATAGGAGTTAAATTTCACTCAGCTACATAATGGTTTTCCAGTTTTCCCAGGACCATTTGTTGAAGACGCTGTCTTTTCTCCATTGTATGTTTTTGGCGCCTTTGTATAGTATAACTATTTCTGTGGGTTTGTCTCTGTATTTTCTTTTCTATTGTATTGGTCTTCATGTAAGTTTTGGTGCCAATATCATGCTGTTTTTGTTAACTGTAGCTCTGTAGTATAATTTAAGGTCTGGTATTGTGATGCCTCCTGCTTCACTTTTCCTGCTAAGGATTACCTTGACTATTCTGGGCTTTTAATTTTTTCCAATTTCATGACTGCTTTTTCTATTTCTGTGGAGAATGTCATTGTAATTTTAATAGGAATTGCATTAAGTCTGTATAGCACTTATGGTAGTATGGACATTTTGATGATGTTAATTCTGCCTATCCAAAAACATGAGAGATCTTTCCACCTTGTAAGGCCTTTCAAAATTTCTTTCTTTAGTGTTCTGTAGTTTTTATAGTAGAGTTCTTTCATCTTTTTGTTAGATTGTTTCCCAAGTATTTTATTTTTTTTGAGGCTATTATGAATGGGATAGTTTTCCTAATTTCTCTTTATGCTGATTTATTATTGGTGTGCAGGAACACAATTGATTTATGAGTGTTAATTTTGGATTCTGCTATTTTCCTGAATTCATTTATGAGTTCTAGAAATTTTCTCGTGGAATATTTTGGGTCTTCTAAATATACGATCTTGTCATCAGTAAATAGGGATAGTCTGAGTTCTTCTTTTTCTATTTATATCCCTTTAATTTCTTTCTTTGCCTAACTACTATGGCTAGAGTGTCAAGGTGTATGTTGTATAGAAGTGGTGAAAGAGGTCATCCCTGTATTGTTCCAGTTTTTAGAGGGAATGCTTTTGCTTTTTCTCCTTTTAGAATGATGTTGGCCTTGGGTTTGACATACTTTAGCTTTTACAATATTGAGGTATATTCCTACTATTCCTAGTTTTTCTAGTGTTTTGAACATGAACAGATGCTATATTTTGTCAAATGCTTTTTTCTGCATCTATTAAGATAATCACGTGATGCTTTTCTTTAAGTCCATTGATGTAGTGAATTACAGTTTTTAATATCTATATGTTGAACCAAACCTTCATCCCTGGAATGAAGTCCACTTGATAATTATCTTTTTCATGTCTTTTTGTATGTGATTTTCCAGTAGTTATTAAGAATTTTTGCATCTATGTTCATCAGTATATTGGTCTGAAGTTTTCTTTCCTTTATGTATCTTTGTGTGCTTTTCATATCAGGGTGATACTAGCTTCACTGCATTAGTTTAGAAGGGTTCCCTCCTTTTCTATTTTGTTGAATAATTTGAGGAGGATTGGTGTTAGTTCTTCTTTAAAGTTCTGGTAAACTCAGCTGAGAATCCATCCAGTCCTTAACTTTACTTTGTTGGTAGGGTTTGATGGCATCTTTAGTTTCATTACTTGAAATTCATCTATTTAAATTTTCTATGTCCCCCAGGTTCAATTTGTTAGATCATATGTCTCTGGAAATTTGTCAGTGTCTTCAAGATTTTATAATTTATTGGAGTATTAAGTTTTCAATATAATTTCTGATTATCCTCTGTATTTCAGTAGTGTCTGTGGTAACATTTCCTTATTTACCTTATTCCTTAATAATTTGACTTTTTTCCCTTTTTCTTTGGTGAGCTTGTCTAGGGTTTTATCAATTTTATCTATTTTTTCAAAGAACCAACTTTCTGTTTCGTTAATTTTTTGATTTTTTTTGTTTCATTTTCATTTATTTTTGCTCTGATTTTAATTTTTCCTGTCTTCTGTTGGTTTTGGTGTTGATTTGTTCTTTTTCTAGGGCCTTAAGATAAATGTAGATTATTTATTTGGTGACTTTCAATTCTTTTAATGAATGAGCTCATTAGAATGAACTTTCCTTTTAGAACCACCTTCATAGTGTCCCAGAGATTTTGATATGTTGTATTACTATTCTCTTTTAAGTTTTTTTTTTATTTCACCCCTGATTTCTTCTGCTATCCATTCATCATTCAATAGCATATTGTTCAGTCTCCAGGTATTAGAGTAGCTTCTATTTTTTAATCTTACCATTGCTTTCTAATTTTATTGCATTACAATCTGATAGAATGCAAGACATTCTATTTTTTTTGTATTAAGAGTTGTAGCTGGTGTGGTGGCGCACGCCTGTAATCCCAGCACATAGGAGGCTGAGGCAGGAGGATCGCAAGTTCAAAGCCAGCCTCAGCAATGGCGAGGCACTTAGCAACTCAGTGAACCCTGTCTCTAATAAAATACAAAAAAAAAAAAAAAAAAAAAAAAAAGGGCTGGGAATGTGGCCCAGTGGTTAAGTGCCCCTGAGTTCAATCCCCAGTACCACAAAAAAAAAAAAAAAAAAAAAAAAAAAAAAAAAAAAAAAAGAGTTGATTAAGGACCTAAGATATGGTCTATTTTAGAAGAATCCATGTGCCCATGTGCTGCTGAGAAGAATGTGTATTAAGTCATAGATGGATGAAATAACCTATATATGTCTGTTAAGTCCAAATTATTAATTATATGTTGTTCTATATAGCTTCTTTATTTAGGTTTGTTTGTTTGTTTGTTTTTGGAATATCTATCCAATGATGAGATCAGTGTGTTAAGTCACCAGTATTGTTGTGTTTGGTCTATTTGATTCTTGATATTGAGAATGGTTTGTTTGATGTACGTAGATATTCCATTGTTTAGAACATAAATATTTAGAATTGTTATCTATTGTGTTATATAATTCCCTTAAGCAGTATGAAATGGTTTTCTTTGTCCCTTTTGATTAACTTTGACTTGAAGTTCACTTTATCTGATATGGAGATAGAAACCCCTGCTGTTTACAAGGTCCATGTGAAAGTTTTTTTCCCCATCCTTTCCTCTTCAGTCTGTGGATGCAAAGGCCTATGAGGTGAGTCTCTTGGAGACAGCATATAGTGGGGTCTTGTTTTTAATCCAGTCTGCCAGTGTATGTCTTTTGATTGATGAGTTTAGGCCATTTACATGCAATGTTATTGAGAAATGATTTTTCTTTCCTGTCATTTTGATTTATTTCTGGTTTTTAATTTGTGTTAGTTTCCCCTTTGATTGGCTATTCTGGTGTAATTCTTCCCTCTGCTGGTTTTCAATTTTATTTTTCATTTCTTCTTCATGAAATACTTTATTGAGTATATTTTGTATTGCAGGCTTTCCAGTTTGGTTTTTTAACTTTTGTTAATCATTTATTTCATTTTCAAATCTGAAGGTTAGTTTTGCTGGGCATAGTATTCTTGGTAGACATCCATTTCTTTCAGCCTCCTAGCTTTCAGGGTCTGGGTTCAGAAATTAGCTGAAATCTGGATTGGTTTACCTCTATATGTGACCTGTCATTTTTCTCTAGCAAGGTTAAAATTCTCTCTATATTCTGTATGTTAGGCATTTTCATAATAATGTGCTTCGGTGGTGAGTCTGTTAACATTTTGTATATTTGGAGTTCTGTTTGCTTCCTCTACTTGATTTTCTATTTTATTATTAAAGTTTGGGATTTTCTGTTATTACTTTATTGAAGATGTTATCAGTGATCATGGTATCACTCAAGTATTGATACTTAGTAAGTAGGCTTACTAACTAACAACTTTATGATGACAAGAACATATTACATGATGTAAGTCTGAGAACTGGTGGATACAGTCCCAAGTTACTTTTGAGGAAAACTTTTTAAAGCTATTGTATTTCACCTTTGTGATTGTAGAAAAATAGCTCTTTGAATTAGAAATTTTTAAAAAGTTGACAGCAAAATATCTTTAAGAGGCAGATTCTCCAGTATATATTATTTTAAATTATAATCTTTCCCTGTGTGTGTCAGAAACAGAACTCATTCTGTAAGAAAGAAAAGGAAGGGGAAAACTAAACTTCAGTCTATATGACTACCACTGTCTTCCAATTTTCTCTAATTCAAATAAAATTAATGGGGAATCCTGTGAGGGGAAGAGAGTGAAAATCCCATATAAGGAGACATAAAAGAGAGGACAGGTACCTAATGTACCCCTTAAAATATGTAATACTATCTCTTGACCTGCTGACGTAAGACCTTCAGAATTTACAGAGAGTTCATCATGTTCCCAGATCTCCTCACTGCTGAAGTGAGAGAGAGTAGCCCTAGTGATGATTTTCTGTTGAGGCTGTAATAAATTTCCATAAACATCATGGCTGAGAAGAACACAAACCCATTATCTTCAAGTTCTGTAGGTTAGGAGTCCACAAAGGGTTCCACTGGCCTAAAATCACCGGGAGTGGGCAGGGCAGCTTCATGCACAGGATGCTCTTGGGCATATCTGCTTTCTTGCCTTTTCTGGCTCTACAACCCACCCACTCCTTGGCTGGTGGTTGCTTCCTCCACCTTCATGACCAGCAACAGCTGGCAGAGTGCCTGATCATCACCATGACTTCTCTGCTTCCTCTTCCATTTTAAAGACCCATGGGATTACTTGGATATCGTGGATTACCCTATGCCATCAAGGATGGTCTACCCATCTCAGATTCCTTAACATAAGTCCATCTGCAAAGTCCCTTCCTAGATAATGGTGCATGTTCACAGAATCCAAAGATTAGCAAGAGGACCTCCTGAGGAAGCCATTATTCTGCCTGCCACACACTCTTAATTCATATACCAAGTAATATTGGAAGTGAAAACAAACAAAAAACCTTATCTAACTTAAGTCAAGTTAGTAAAATTAAGACACTATATCAAAGCATAATCTAGAAAAGCAAATCAATCTTAAGTTGAAATTTAAGCCCTAGAAATTCTCTACTGATGACTTCAGGATATTCCAAGTATCAGATTTATTTTACATGTGACCATTATTTCCTCAAAGACTAGCTTTGGATGCAGAAATCTCATTTGAGGCTAAGAGGACACAGTGAAGGGGGGAGGTATGTCACCTGGAAGCCTGCTGACATTGGCTTTGTACACTTGCTGAGGTCTAAATGCGGCAGTTAGATAGTTTTCTTTGAGTCTGCCCTTCTCTGTCTTCCCTACTGCTTGCAACTTGTGGATCACTGAGATCCTGTGTGTCCCCTGGGCACCATGAGGGGTTTCTGGGGAAGGATTTTGGTATCCAAGTTCCTGGGGGTGAGTGCCAGATTCTAGCCAGAAAGAACAGGAGATTCGTCATTGTTAGTCACTGCATCCCCAGAGCACTTCCCAGTCCTTGGGGCTGCTGTGGAAGCTCAGCTCAGCTCTCCTTGATCTCCTCAAAAGCAGGTGTTAACCAGAGAGAAATGTAATTATGCTTCTCCTCCAGGTACAAAATTTTCCTTCATCTTTATCTAAGATATGGGTGACCTCTTCCAGTGTTGGCCTCATAATGTGTATGTGAAAGGGCTACAGGTTATGGGGTCAGGAGAAACACGAATAGGAATGATCTGTGGGAACAATAAAGCTGGCAGTGAGGACAGGGAGGAGGAGAGGAATAGGGACACAGGATGTGGAGGAATTTGAAGTCTCAGTGTTCTGTTCTCAGTCCCAGAACCACACCCAGTATCTCTGGAACTCAGCTGTTGATTGATTGGTTCTCAAAAGCTATTCTTTGGACTGTGCTGTTTCAGCTGACTGACTTTCAGAAGTGAGGGGCAAGTACTAACTGACATTCTCTACTGATGACTTCAAGATATCCCAAGTATCAGATTTATGATACTTGGCATAGAGAAGTGAGTTAACTTTATCAGGTGACCATGATAGACAAGATAAACTTAACCTAGCACAATCATATCCCAGTACCTGGAACTTGTGGATATGTTACTTTATATAGCAAAAGAGAATACTTATGATCTAGTTAAGGATATTGAGATGGGGAGATTTTCCTGACAGGTCCAGTTTATTCACAGTTGTCTATGTAAGTGAAAAAGTCATCAATGTAAAATAACAATTCTGCTTTAAATTAAATAAGAAAATAGCTGATTCTGAGCCAAATATTCTGACCATGTTTAGGATCATGTATTCATGTTACCCTGAATGTGATCTACCACCTCTGGAAAGGGTAAATGAACTTTTGTAGCCACAGAACAAAGAAGGACATAAATTAATAACATTTACTAAACATAATGATTTCAACATTAGGTAGGTGGATTACATAAAAGCACAGGCATCTTTTCTAAAGGCATTGTTTTAGTGTTGGTGGAAACTAGAGGTCTGCTAAGATTAATGATATGTTCTGAGAATTTTTTATTTTTTATTTATAATAGTAGTATGTATTACCATTCATAATGCACATATATGGCATCTTTTTTACATACAATTGTTTGTATACAAAGTATATGTAAGAGTCGTAAGGATGTTAGGTCACATACAGAGGTTGAAAGTAAATGGTTATTAAAGGAACTACAGTAGTCCAAGATAATTTTGACTCAACTTGCAATATTCCATCTCTCCTCAATCATGATGTTCTATTCAGCGAAGTCCAAACAGTGTGCACAATCTTTAATATAGAATCAGGCTCTTCAGATAATTTCAGCTCCGCCAATGGTTGAATGAATGTGTCAGAATGATGTGATGTGGGAATTACTTCATCACCTGTGACTGGCTTTTAAGAAGATGGGAACTACAAGCCAAGGAAGGTGGGGTAGCTTCTAGAAGTTGGAAAAGGCAACAATACAGTGACCCTCATAGCCTCTAGAAAGGAATGCAAACTTCTCCACAGAACATCAACATAATGCAGTGAAATTTATTTTAGACTTCTGATCTTCAGAACTGTAATAATTTGTTAATGCACTGAGTTTTTGGTGACTTGTTACAATAGCAATGGGAAACTCATACAGTGCTTATTGATAGATTAAGATATTTTTAAACCAGTCTGGTGACTATGTTTTTCCACAAATTCAGAACAATGCTTTTTCCTGGAAAGTGATTTTTAAGTTTCCAATTCTTGTTGTAGATAGTTGAATTGATACTGGATATTTTAACAACCATTGCCAAGTAGTAGCATAAACCTTCCTCCTATTTTCTCATGGCTTTACAAATGTCTGGTATTGGCCAAGAGGTTGTGTACAGGTGTGTACTTGTGATGTGCTTAGGGAAGCTTATGCACTGGATTCATAATGTTCTCTACAAGGCTGGCTGCAGAGTGTTGGGCAAATGAGGTCCTTTATCACATCCATGTCACCCAGCATCTGAAACCTCTGCTATATATGAGGAATTTCCCACTTTTTGAAACATTAAGAATCAAATGCTTGCTTTCTTCAAATGCCTGGGGACTGAGATGTGGGTATATTACCAAGGCCTAGTTTCATCATAATGTCTTCTCCAGATTTTGATGTGAGTTGGGAGATTCAAGGGGCAGACACTGGAGAAATGCAACCTGGCCCCTGCAGCTTAAGTCCCAATCTCATAGTCCTTAATTTAACAATGTCTAGGGACAGCAGGTGTCATGGTGGCATTAGTGGTGTCTAATGTCCAGGGCTAGTTGTGTCACCTGTCTAAGCCACAGGGTCTGTCACTTTAAAGAGTCACTTGTGTCCTTTCCAGAGGATGCTGGAGTGTCTGTGTCTCTATTTGATTGGACTTTCTCAACATTAATTAAAATAGGAAAAGAACTAAAAAATATTTAAGTGAATAAAGACCCTGGGCCTCAGAAATTACCTTAATCTTACCTTGATTTCTATAAGTAAATGTATTGAAGAAAAATTGAAACTTCATTCTGACCCACCAGAAGCTCCCAATTAACATATAATTAGAGATTGTCAAGAAGGATAGACCAAATAAGAAAACTGAGTAGATGAAACAATTCAAAAACATTTTTGGCTTTGCTTCCATGTTCCCCTGCAAAAGCCTCCTTCTTACATTCCCTAGATACAACCCCTGAACCAGCTGCAATTTGGAGATGCCTGTTTCCTCTAATAAACTATTTAAAATTTAATTGTACCTCAGTTTACTTTGTACATTTTTCTCATTCCTCCTTGTTTTCATAGCTTTTTTCTCTTTTACCCTGGTGATGTTTTTACCTATTAAAATTTCCTTAATACAGTCCATGTCAGCCTATATCAGCAGACTCCATTTCTATTCTTTTCCTCTTGTTTTCTTTCTCTTTTTCTTCTTTTACGGGGCATTTAATAATTTAGTACATTTATATAATGTGTAATTATCAAAATCAGTACTGTTACTATTTTCATCCCCTAATTTAAAGGATGTATTAGCCTTTCTATGTTTTGGACACTTGCAACTCCTCTCTAGCTATTTTGCAGAAGTACTTATTGTACGGTATAATCTCTTTAGTGTGATAGATAACATTAGAGCCACTTCCCCTTCTCCTACTGTGTTCTGGTGCTCATTGCCCACTCTCTGTCCTCTCCTCTCTACCCTCCCTACCTGCCAGTGGCCTGTAATATATTCTCTGCTTCTACATGATCAATTTTTTTTAACTTACACAGATGAATGAGAATAACCAGTATTTGTCTTTCTATTCTTCGCTTATTTGACTAAATATCCTCCAGTTCCTGTGATGTGGCTGCAAATGACACTATTTCATTCCTTTTTTATTCTCTTGTGTGTGTGTGTGTGTGTGTATATATATATATATACACACACACAAAATCTATTCATTGATAGGTGGCCATATAGGTTGATTGAATATTTTGACTGCAGTGACTACTCCCACAATAAATTTGGGTCTGCTGGTATCTTTTTGATATAATGATTTCATTTCCTTTGGATATATACAAAGTAGTAGGATGGCTAGATCAAATGATAGTGCTATTTTCAGGTTTTTAAGGTATTCCATACTGTTCTTCATAATGACCATACTTATTTACATTCCCACCAACACTGTATAAAGTTGCCTTCTCTTTACATTCTCACCAACATTCATTATTTTTGATAATACCCATTCTAAGTGGAGTGAGACTATACCTCATTGTAATTTGTTTTTGGAGGGGGGGTACTGGGGATTGAACTCAGGGACACTGAGCCACATCCCTAGCCCTGTTTTATATTTTATTTAGAGACAGGGTCTTATTGAGTTGCCTAGCACCTTGCTGTTGCTGAGGCTGGCTTTGAATCTATGATCCTCCTGTCTCAGCCTCCTGAGCTGCTGGAATTACAGGTGTGCACCACCGCACCAGGCACCTTGTTACAATTTTGATTTGCATTTTCCTGATGATTAATGATGCTGAGCATTTTGGCATATATTTGGTGACAATTTGTATATCTTCTTTTAAGAAAAATTAGATCTTTTGCCCATTTTAAATCAGATTGTTTTATTTTCTGTTCAAATTTTGAGTCTTTGTATGCTCTGGATGTTAACCCCATCAGAATGAGTAGTTTGAAAACATTGCCTCTATATCTGTAGAATGTTCACTCTGATGATTGTTTCCTTTGCTGCACAGAAGCCTTTTAGTTTGATATAACATCATTGGTCTATTTTTTGCTCTTGTTACCTGTGCTTTTGAGGTCTTTCCAAAAGTGTCCCAGTGTCCTGAAGTGTTTCTTATCTTTGTTTTCTTTCAGTATTTTTAAACTTTGCAATTTTACTTTTTAGACCTTGGTGCAGTTTTAATTGTATTTTTCAGTGATTGGAATAGAACCCAGGACCCCACACATATTAGGTAAGAATCCTACCATTGAGCTTTATCCTGAGTCCTTCATTGATTTTTCAATATGGTGAGAGGTAGAGATGAATTATTTTGCACACGTGTATCTATTTTTTCCCGGAATCATTTATTGGGGACACTGTCAATTCTCCAAGGCATGTTCTTGGAATCATCAAAAATTCAAGGGCTGTAAATATAATTTAATGTCTCAATCTGTAATTCACAATTAAAATTTAATGCCCAGTTAAATTTTCAATTTTTAATAGGCATATATGTCTGCTTTTATGGTAGTACCATGCTGTCTTGATTTTTATAGCTTTGAAGTATGTTTTGAAGTCAGGTATTTTAATACTTCCTGCTTTGTCCCCACTACTACCTACCTCCTCAGGGTTGTTTTGGCTCCTCAGGGTCTTTTGTGGCTCCCTATGAGTTTTGTGAATGTGTTTTCTAGTTCTGTGATCAATGTCCTTTGTATGTTGCTATATATTTCATTGAATCTGCATTGACATTATAAAATATCAATGATTCCAATCCATGAGTGTGGGATATCTTCCCACTTGTATGTGTCTGTGTGCATGTATTCAGAAATGTCCAGAAATTATTACACATTTTGTTACAGTGCCCTATCAGATCATGGGAACATTAAATTATGTATGTATTAATTTAGAATGCACAACGTCACTAGTTGTTTGGATTATTATTATAACATGCTCTGACTTAATTGGGTAGAGTTAATAGATTTAATTGGTCTCCTGATCACTGAGTACTTGTCCAGGTACTTCTAGATTTCTCTAGTTAAATCTTTCTTCCTTCTACAAAATTCATTCCCAGTCTTAGTGGTTCTATGCCCCCTCACAATCCTCAGATAGAACCTATTCCCTGTTCTTCATTCTTTTCTATATTGTGAGTTTTGCAGAGATCTCCAGATTGACTTCTGCAGTGTACTAGGGGCAATTTCTCTTTGTAATGTATTCTAGTATGAACCAACATTTCTACCACTGATTCTATTCATTTTTTAAATTATTATCATTCTACTCTTTGAACTGAAACAAAATGAAACACTTATAGGTTATATTCCTTCTTAAAATGAGTTTATGAGCCGGGTACAGCGGCGCACACCTGTAATCCCAGCACTTGGGAGGCTGAGGCAGGAGGATTGCCAGTTCAAATCCAGCCTCAGCAATGGGGAGGCACTTAGCAACTCAGTGAGACCCTGTCTCTAATAAAATACAAAAAAGGGCTGAGGATGTGGCTCAGTGGTTGAGTACCCCTGAGTTCAATCCCCAGTACAAAAAAAAAAAAAATGAGTTTATGGATAAGCTCTCGTTCAATAGTTAGAGCAAAAATAATACCCTATTTGATTCATTTTATAGATTACAAAGCAAAAAATCAGGAAGGCATAAGTGAGCCACATGCCTATAGATAGAAAAGCCAGTCCTCAGGAAGAACTTGGGAGACTGTCATTCCAAGTCCAGGATGTCTGCACTGGTAGATGCTGCCTCTAGCTCCAGAGACCACATACCATCAGGGAGCATAGAAACAGTTGGAATACTGTGACCTCCAGTACAAGACATTTCTCCTTCCTGCTCCATCCCAGGCTGTACTCATCTTGCCATGGCCTTGACTGTGATGTCGAATCCAGGACAACTGGTGAATGTTACTGGTGGAGGTATGGAGTGTCCTGTGAGCCAGGGACTTCAGAGCAGTTCAGTGCCATCAAGGTCTGTGCCACCTCACCTTAGCTGAGCCTGTGGACAAGCCTCTCTGCTATCCTGCAGCCCTCAGACACTTATTCTCAGATACTCTAGCTCTGGTGGCTTTTGGAGCTTCCTGGGTGAGGAGTTTGGTGAGATGCTGACTGAGGGAGAAGGTGGCATCTCGCCTTCCTCCAACTGCTGGCATAAATGAGTCAGCCCTCGTGCCGTGCCTGGACTTACATCAGGAAATACTATTTCCTAAGGTGGGAGAGAAGGCATTTTCAAAGTAGGAATGGCATAATAATAGGTGATGATGACTTTGAGAGAATTCTGTGAGAATAACTCCCAAACACCTTCCACTTATGATTCTGGCTCATTTTGGTATGAACTGTGACTTTTTCTTGTTAAATGTTAACATACAGTGGCCATATGACAACCTGTTCCTTAAGTGTTTATACACACCCAGAGGACTTGTGACTGCTAATGTTGGGACAGCATAAGAATTTTTGTTTCATGCAACTGTTTGCTTGCTATGAAATGCTTGCTAAAAGGCAAAGGTGACCTCTGCAGGAAATACCGGCCTCCCACTCTAGTTTTCAACTACAGAGGAGAGAACCAGTCAGCTGTGAAAGTGCTGAACATTCCTGGGCCTGGTCAGTTCACTTTGGATGAGACAAATGATACAAATGCCACACAGAAAATAGGCAACACAGACTAGTTGAGCAAAGAAAACCAGTGTCACCAGAAGATTTTCTCTACCAGTGCATACTGAACATGGCTATTTTGGCTTGTTTGTGTGCACCTTTTTGCCTGACCATCCCCTGGGACCAGTGATTCTAGTGATGAATTTTCTTCATCATGATGCTCTTTACAATTTCCTATAATCAAATTTATAAAAGCCCATTCAGATATTAGGCAGTTCTACCTCATCCATTAGGAACACAATGGCCTATCTTGGCACAGAGAAATTATCAGTGTGAATTTAGAAAGGTGTCATGTTTTTCTTTAAAGAATGGCCTGCCAGTGTATGTTACCCATGAAACAAAGTGGCCCCAATCTAATAGATCTCCTTAGTAGCATGCTATTTGTTTAATTAGGCTAAGAGAAAATGTCTTTAGTTCCCCATATCAAAAGAAACTGGAGACCACCAGTGAACTTTGGGATGCTCCAGCTGTACTACCTCCTGCCACATGGCTGCTTCCCAGGCTTGGTGATTTACCTCCCACCATGACTTTCACAGAAAACCTATTCTATTCCTTTACAGGGAGGAAAGAGAACCCTGTCCCATGACACTCCATACATCTGGGGACTTCACAGGATCTTCCATAGCTCCTTCTATCAATTAACAGGGAAAATTCTCTCTGTGTTACCTGCTAAGTATTCCACTGTACCCTACACCCCACCCCCATATTCCTACCACATAATATCCTTAAACCAACCCCTGGGAGTGACTTTATCCTAGTGAAAGCAGCTCCGTGTGGAGCAGCTCATATGAGCAGGGCCTCTTGGCATCTTACCTGGACTCAGCTTATGAACAAGTTTTTCTGCCAGCTTGCACTCCTCAGCCAGTTGTTCTCAGAGGCCCTGCCCCTGGTAGCAGTCAAGGGCATCCTGGGTGAAGAGGTCCTTGATGAAGAAAGAAGAAGCATCTGCCTTGCAGTTTCTGCCTTAAATGGGCCACCTCTCATGCCTGAATTTCAATTAGAAAATTGAAATCCCTAAGGTAAGATACAAGGGAAAATTTATGATTACAAGTCAATGAATGATAGGTTCTTAGGGCATGGACACAATTTGTATAACAATATCCCTTTGAAGTCTTCAAAACAGATTTCTCATACATTTTTGGCAACTATTGCTAAGTGGTTTTTTTTTTTTTTCCTCTCTCTAATTAGTGTAATTCCACAAGACATATAAACTCCCAGACCTCTTTTTAAAGTCTTTTTCTCTAAATGCGGGGACAGAGATATATGTGTATGTACATGTGTGTATGTGTGTGTGTGTCTAACTGCCTTCCAGTTAGATCTCAGCCAATGGACACGATATATGTAGGAGGTGAGACTCTTACCTTGCCTTTTTACCATACACGAAGAATGGATGGGATCTAGGAATATAGGAAATCCCCTGAAACCAACTTGTACTAAACTTATAAGTACCAGAAGAATACATATCTTTGCCAAGGGCTGATGGCACTGTTGGTTAGGTGAATGAAACTGATAAAATCAGTAGTTACTTTGCATCATGTGTGTGGCCACATTTCTCTTTGTCCTTTCATGTTTTACCTGTCCTGATCATTCATTTCAGAAAGTGGTGGGGCTTCTTTCTTCACCTTCATCATTTTCATGATGATCTGCAAATTCAGAAGTGTTCTATCAGCCATGAAGGAGTTCTGTGTCAGCCTGGCCTATCAGGGCATGATGATATAAATATTTATGCATAGTTTTTAGAGTATATTGTGAGAACTCTTGAATAGTCTCATATTTTTTCCTTAAGAAATTGTCTGGGTTTGCTTTTTTTCTTTTTGTACCCAGGGGTGCTTAACCACCAAGCCACTTCTCCAGCCCTTTTTTTATATTTTATTAGAGACAGGGTCTTGCTGAGTTGCTCAGGTCCTCACTAAGTTGCTGAGGCTGGGTTTGAACTTGTGATCTTCCTACCTCAGCCTCCTGAGTCACTGGGATTACAGGTATATGCCACTGTGCCTTGCTGGATTTTCTTACAATCCTTCTGCAAAGTCCATTTTTGACCTGGTGAATCACCGTAACGTGTTATGTTTAAAGTGGGGAAATGAGGGATGGGGTTGTAGCTCAGTGGTGGAGTGCTCGCCTGGCACGTGTGAGGCACTGGGTTCGATCCTCAGTACCACATAAAAAGAAATAAATGAAATAAAATGAATTGTGTCCATCTACAACTTAAAAAAATAAAAATAAAATAAAATGGGGAAATGATAAAAATGACTTTGGTTCCATAGATCACAGGGAATTTGTCCAGCTTTCCTTTCTACTTTTTCGTCTGTATCCTTCTACCTGCTATAAAGCTGGTGCCCAGACACAGACTTTATGTCCCATCACAACTGTCACATAGAGCCATCTCCTTCCTAAGACAACTAGGGGAAAATGTGGACCCCAGCCCCTCTAAAAATCTCAGTACCACATGGGCTGACAATTAGGTCTCTTACTGTGTTATCTGGGAAAATACTGAGTAGAAAGTATTTCAGTGTAAACCCACTTTCCAACAACATCCTCCTTTACATCAATTTCTTCATCCAATCCAAAAAGAAGGACCAAATCCTTTTTTGAAATGCCTTAGGAATTATTTCCATCTTTGTCACTAAGACAACCATGCAAGACCTTTGTCAACATTTTACAGATAAAGAAACAAAAATTCATTATGGATAAAGTCAATTAATTCCTCTCATTTGTCAAAGACAGCACTGTGGATAATGCTTAAAAACTCATTCTTCCACCTGAACTCTTTTCACTCCAACAGTGATTTAGTAATTTAGTGCCTCCTAGTATGATTTAACCCTAGCCTTCACCCCTGTGTGTTTCTCCTTATCTTCCCGACCAAGCCAACTTGACCTTGTCATGGCCCAAATGTGATATGAGAAAATGAACCTGGTTAAAATGTACCTTATACGGGTGTGAAGCGTCCTGTGGCCCAGAAAAAGGGACCTTGAAGCAGCTTGGTGTAACAAGGACCTGAGGCCCCTTATGTGAATTGAGCTCTGCCAGGGGATAATACCATACATGGGCGATGAGAGTTTGGGACTAGAGAACAGAACTAAGGAACCATGGAACTGAAGGAATTCCTCAGGCCATGTGGTTGGCGCTGAAGGAGGATGCTTGACTATGGAGCAGGTACTCCTGTGTCCTCTCAGAAGCTAGAGGCATACCTCTGCTGTGAGCCAAGCTTCCTTCAAAGCACACTGGCTGCAGGCACTTCCTCTTCTCCTATAAGATAAGATTAATCAGAAGTATGGCAACAAGAGTTCTTGCAAAGGAGGCACTTGTTGCCATTGGTGGGCATGTCTGCAAACAGAACGTTCTGCCAAGAGGTTAATCAGAAAGTATGGGTGCAGGCGTTCTTGCAAACGAGGCACTTGTCACCCCATCCTGAGGTCTATCAGAAGTAATGGGTGCAGGTGTTCTTGCAAACAAGGCGCTTGTCACCCCTTGGACGGAAGGTGTCTGCAAAAGGAACATTCTGCCAAGAGGTATAGAATAGATAGAGAAGAAACATTGCTTGCAAGCAAGAATGTTTCTCTGGTCTTGAATAAGGGCAGAGCTCAGTATGTCCCAGCCCAGAGTAGATTAAGAAACCATGAAAAGAGCAGCTATCTGCTTGCTACACATTCCCAAACTTGCTGTATTCATTGTTGTTGGCTATTTGCCTTCTTTGTCTGTGGATGTATAAAAGTGCTCTATTTCCACATTAAACTTGAGTCTGCGTCACCAAACCTGGCTCCCGGCGTGGTGTTTTCGCCGTTGCACTCACCTTCCTGGACCCTGCTGGACTTCTCTACATTCCATTTGCAACATGGAACCATTTCCAAAAATATAGGCAATTTGACCATCCTCCTCAGACAGCCACAAATGCTCAAAGAACATTTAGCAAGACAATTAGAGGAGGGATGAGATGTCCCACTGTATAACAATCTGTTGGACAGACAACGGGGCATCTGCATGTGGCAGAACTGTCAGAGTCTCTCAGTGTACTTTCACTCTCCTCACATCCTGTTCACATCCTGCATTGTCCAACAAATGCCAAGTTGGGAGAGTTGTGCCTGGAAGTAGAAAGAGGTCATGCTGCATGACCCACCTGATGTCTGTGCTTCAAACCTGGTCCTCGTGTTTAACTGAAACCAACAAGTAATTCCAGGACCTGCTGCAGGGAGATCCCACTATCCACACACAGGAGTGAGCTTAAAGAATAGGGAATCTTCATGGGAAACCACTGGGAACCCCATTCTCCCTGTAAGGGGTGTACTAACTGGTCATGTCCAGAGTGGAGTAAACCACATGCTCTTCAGAGAGGGAGGATGGACTTTTGGGAGGCTGGTGGGAGTCAGACAAGTCATGACAACTGAAATAAACCAAATATATCTCATTCAGTGAGTCCATCAGCACTTCATCCATTTCCTCATCCTCTTGTAGCTCCATGCTGAGCTCAGGTATGTACGGAGAACAGAATGCTAAACAACAAAAGATTTGACTTCGTAATGGCTCAGCAGGTCCTGATTAGGATCCTCAACAAGAATCCACAGAAGGAAGAGTGGCTATCCCTTTAAAGAGGAGGATCAAAAGAATCCCCTTTAAGTTGGGTAGAGTGTGAATTTCATGAGAGTTTGAGACGTGGAGTAGAGTGGGAGAGAGGGCAGCAGGTGGCCAGTGCACTTTCCAGTAACGTGCTGATGAGGAAAGATACTTGGCTTTCCTTGTATGTTCCAGGCATGACATGCAACAGTGACATCCCTAAGACCATTTTGTTTCATTTTTGTGCAGGGTTCTAGTAAATTATGTTTCCTGAGTTGTTATTGACTCCAAATGATCAAGGGCATTCCAGGCCTTGCTCTGTCAATATTGTGATTTAACTTGAATTTTCTTGGTTTTCATCACATTTCTTGCTATGTCATTACAGCAAACCAACTAAAACCAAGTTTGCAATAAAAGGATCTGTACTTCCTCCCAATTACTCACACAGTGCAGTAGTTCATCCTGAGTGTGAGAATAGCTGAGTTTAGTTCAACTTAAGTCAGTTCATCTCTGGGTTGCTAAATTAAAATAATAATAATAATAATAATAATAATAATAATAATGGAGCCAGGCATGGTGGCACACGCCTGTAATCCCAGCAACTTGGGAGGCTGAAGTAGGAGGATCACAAGTTCAAAGCCAGCCTCAGCAAACTAACAAAACCCTCAGCAATTTAGCAGACCCTGTCTCAAAATAAAAAAGTAAAAGTGCAGGGGATATAGCTCAGTGGTTAAGCACCCTTGGTTTTAATCCCCAGTACCAAAAAGAAAAAAAAAAGTAATAAAATGTAGAAACCAATAAAAGAACACTTTAAAAAAAAAAAGACCCATTTTCTGGTTAACAGAATAAATATAAGCACTTTCTGCCTTTCTCTGGACCTGAAATCACAAGATGTCACCCTTGCATTCAGATTTACCTGGCATACATCTGTGCTTCCTCTTGCTTATGATTGCCTACAGATTCTGCAAATATATTCAGAAAATTGAAGAAAAGATAGCCTTTTTAACAAATGGTTCTAGGAAAACTGGAAATCCATATGTAGTAGAATGAAATTTAATCTTATCTCCCACCCTTCACAAAAGTCAACTCAAAATGGATCAATAATCTAGGAATAAGACCAGTAACCCTGCACATACTAGAAGAATATATATGCACAAAATTACAGCATGTTGGCTCAGGAACTGACTTCCCTAATGAGACTCCTAAAGTTCAAGAAGTAAAATAAAAAATCAATAGAGACCACCGCGGGAGCTCAGACTGGTGGAGCCAGTTCTGCCCATACCAGCCTGCACGAGACCCAGGCTCAGAGTGGGTCCAGGTCCATCCCGCCACTGTCAGACACCTGCAGAGCTCAGGCTCCTCCATAGGACTGCCTCTTCTGACCAGCAGACCACCGTGGGAGCTCAGGCTCAGCCCAGTTCTGTCCACACCAACCTACATGGGACCCAGGCCCAGGGTAAGTCCACAGTCTGCCACCCCACCCCCAACCGGGAGCACAAACCTAACCCACTTCCATCTTGGGACACTGCAGACATAGCCATAGCCTTCCCCATGCAGTAGCCCCTACCTTTTGACAACAGACAGGGCTAAAGGCAGCTGCATCTCAGAGCAGGCATCCCAAAGACAGTATAAGGCCCACCCTTACAGCCCCATCTCTGAAAGATGTTGCATCCATCTTGGGGCACCTTCACTGTTATCTCGAGTTATCTCCACTATTGCCACCTCCACCTTTAGTTGCAGTAGCATACATCGAGGGACACCTGCAGGGTCTGAAAAGCCCAACATTAAGGTGGGGTACAGACAATCTCCATGGATACTACAAGAATAAAAAAAAATGAAAAAATGTTATATGGGGAAAAAAAAGAATATATGGTAGAAACTGTAATATCTCAGATCCACACTACAAAAAAGGAAGACAAGTAGACAACATGAAAAAAACAAGGGAGGAAAGTGCCCCAAACAAATCAGGATACTACAATAACAGAACCCATGGACAGCAAAGTTGATGAAATTTCAGAGGAGTTCAGAAGGTTCATAATTAAAGTGATCGGTGAATTAAAGAATGACCTAAATGAGCAAATACAGGCAAAAATTGATCACTCCAACAAAGAGATAAGAGAGCAAATACAGGTAGCAAAAGATTACTTCAAAAAAGAGAGACTCTTAAAAAAAACTCAGAAATCCTTGAAATGAAGGAAACAATAAACTAAATAAAAATCTCAATAGAAAGCATCACCAGCAGACTAGATCAATTGGAAGAAAGAACATCAGATAATGTAGACAAAGTATACAATCTGGAAAATAAAGTTGACCACACAGTGAAGATAGTAAGAAACCATGAACAGAACATCCAAGAATTATGGGCCAGCATCAAAAGACCAAATCTAAGAGCAATTAGGATAGAGGAAGGCACAGAGTTTCAAACCAAAGGAATGCACAATCTCTTCAGTGAGATAATATCAGAAAATTTCCCAAGCATGAAGAAGGAATTGGAAAACCAAATACAAGAGGCTTACAGGATACCAAATGAACAAAATTACAACAGATCTACACCAAGGCACATTATAATGAAAATGCCTACCATACAGAATAGATAGAATCTTAAAGACTACAAGAGAGAGGAATCAGATCACATATAGGGGGAGACCAATTCATATCATGGCAGATTTTTCAACCCAGACACTCAAAGCCAGGAGATCATGGAACAACATATACTAAGCTCTGAAAGAAAACAGATGCCAACCAAGAAATCTTATATCCAGCAAAATTAAGCTTTAGATTTGATGATGAAATAAAAACCTTCCATGATAAACAAAAGTTAAAAGAATTTACAAGTAGAAAGCCAGCACCACAGGACATCCTTGGCAAAATATTCCACAAAGAGGAAATGAAAAAACAGTGATGAAAATCAGCAGAGGAAGGTATTACACTAAAGGAAAAACTAATCAGAGGAGAAACCAAGTCAAGTTAAATACCAAAAATAAACAAAAATGGCAGGGACTACAAATCATGTCTCAATAATAACCCTGAATGTTAATAGCCTAAACTCACCAATCAAAAGACATAGACTAGCAGATTGGATAAAAAAAAAAAAAAAAGACTGAATAATAATATGTTGCTTCCAAGAGATCCATCTCATAGAAAAAGACATCTACAGGCTGAAGGTGAAAGGTTGGGAGAAATCATACCACTCACATGGACTGCGGAAGCAAGCAGGGGTTTCTATCCTCATATCAAATAAAGTAGACTTCAAGCTAAAGTTAATCAAAAGGGATAAAGAAGGACACTACATACTGCTCAAGGGAACCATACACCAACAAGACTTAACAATTGTAAATGTATATGCCCCAAACAATGGAGCATCTACATTCATCAAACAGACTCTTCTCAAGTTCAAGAGTCAAATAGACCACAACACAATAATTTTGGGGGACTTTAACACACCTCTTTCACCACTGGATAGATCTTCCAAACCAAAGCTGAACAAAGAAACTATAGAACTCAAAAATATAATCAATAACTTAGACTTAACTGACCCTATAGAATATTTCATTCTTCAATGAGCGAATACACTTTTTTCTCAGCAGCACATGAATCCTTCTCTAAAATAGACCATATATTATGCCACAAAACAACTCTTAGTTGTTGGGGACTTTAGAACATATTGGCCGAAAGAACTCTGGTTGCTTCCCACTTCCTGTTACAGACCTGGCCTAACCCCGGAGGTGTTCCCCTGATGTGTCGTGGGAACCGAAACTACCCTAAAGATAGGGTAGTTACTCTGCCAATAGGACTTGCCCATGTTCTTTACTTGTCTCTATAATCTCTTTGCTGATTGGCCCATGTCCCATATAAACATTGTCCACCTTCCTCAATAAACTTGAGTTCCAGCGCTGACCTGACTGGGCTCCCTGGTATTGTCCTGGGTCTTCTGAAGGCGGAGGAGGGGATACCAGTGACCTCTTACCTTCCCATTTTCGCCTGTTGCTGAAGCAGGCTCTCCCAGCCTCTCTGCTGGACAGAGAAGGTTTTTTCCCGGGTTTAGGGAGAGCTACAAACTTCAGCCCCTACCGTATTTTCCCTACACGTAGCAAATATAAAAGAGTAGAGATACTATCCTGTATTCTATTAGACCATAATGGAATGAAATTAGAAATCAATGATAAAATAAGAAATAAAAGCTACTCCAACACTTGGAAACTAAATAATATGCTACTGAATGAACAATGCAGAAGACATTAAGGAGGAGATTAAAAAATTCTTAGAGGTGAACGAGAACATAGACACAACATATCGAAATCTCTGGGACACTATGAAGGCAGTTCTAAGAGGAAAGTTCATTGCATGGAATAGAAGAAAAAGTTAACCAATAAATAACTTAACATTACATTTCAAATCCCTAGAAAAAGAAGAATAATCCAACACCAAAAGCAGAAGAGAGGAAATAATTAAAATCAGAGCTGAAATCAATGAAATTAAAACAAAAGAAACAATTGACAAAACAAAAAGTTGGTTCTTTGAAAAAATAAATAAAATTGACAGACCCTTAGCCAGGCTAACGAAGAGAAGGAGAGAGAAAACTCACATTACTAACATACATGATGAAAAAGGAAATATCACAACAGACACTACAGAAATACAGAAGATAATTAGAAATTATTTTGAAAACTTGTACTCCAATAAAATATAAAATATCAAAGGCATTGACAAATTTCTAGAGTCGTATGATTTTGACCAAACTGGATCAGGATGATATACACAATTTAAACAATCAGTTTCAAGTGAGGAAATAGAAGATGCCATCAGAAGCCTACCAACCAAGAAAAGCCCAGGACCAAATGGATACACAGCAGAGTTCTACAAACCTTTAAAGAAGAACTAATACCAATACTCCTCAATTTATTTCAGGAAATAGAAAAAGAGGGAGCTCTTCCAAACTCATTCTATGAGGCCAATATCACCCTGATTCCAAAACCAGGAAAATACACATCAAAGAAAGAAAATTTCAGACCAATATCTCTAACGAACATAGATGCAAAAATTCTCAATAAAAGTCTGGCAAATCGAATACAAAAACATATCAAAAAGATAGTACACCACGATCAAGTGGGGTTCATTCCAGGGATGCAAGGTTGTTTCAACATATGGAAATCAATAAATGTAATTCATCACATCAATAGACTTAAAGATAAAAACCATATTATCAATTCAATAGATGCATAAAAAGCATTTGACAGAATACAGCACCCCTTCATGTTCACAACACTAGAAAAACTAGGGATAACAGGAACATATCTCAACATCATAAAAGCTGTCTATGCTAGGCCCCAGGCCAACATCATTCTAAATGGAAAAGATTGAAAGCATTCCCTCTAAAAACTGGAACAAGACAGGGATGCCCTCTTTCACCACTTCTATTTAACATAGTTCTTAAAACACTGGCAAGAGCAATAAGACAGACAAAAGAAATTATAGGGATACAGATAGGTAAAGTGAACTCAAATTATCACTATTTGCTGACAAGATGATTCTATACCTAGAAGACCCAAAAAGTTCTACCAGAAAACTTCTAGAACTAGTAAGTGAATTCAGCAAAGTAGCAGGATACAGAATCAATACCCATAAATCAAAGGCATTTCTATATATCACTGACAAATCCTCTGAAAGGGAAACAAGGAAAACTACCCTATTTACAATAGCATCAAAATAAAATAAAATACTTGTGAATCAATGAAGGACATGAAAGACCTCTATAATGAAAACTACAGAACACTAAAGAAAGAAATTAAAGAAGACCTTAGAAGATGGAAAGATCTCCCTTGTTCTTGGATAGGCAGAATTAATATTGAAAAGCACTAAACAAATTGAATGCAATTCCAATCAAAATCCCAATGACATTCCTCATAGAAACAGAAAAAGCAGTCATGAAATTCATCTGTAAAAATAAGAGACCCAGAATAGCTAAAGCAGTCTGTGGCATCATCCATATGACAGAGTGAGCAAGGCGTCCTCTTCGTCGTAAGATAAGGGGATAGAAGCAACAGCAAACCCCCCTAACTGGATAGATGTTCACTCAAACGAGGCATTGAAAGAGTTAATCCTATCTATGTATGTTTTGGCTGTCTCCTGTCTATGTATATCTTTACTGTTCTGTTCATGTGTATGGCCACCAGGTGTCGCTATTTCAATTAATTAGAATAAGACTAATTCTGGAAATATATAATTTTATTGGAATCTAAGCTGGAAACATAATAACATTTTCTAAATTTGTACTTATATAGCAAGCTTTTAGTTAAGAAACAGCTTAGTAAATGCTTGCCATTTAACCTCCTTTGTTATAATTACTTGCAACAAGAAAAAACTTTTAAGAGTCCTTTTGTGATTGAAAAAAACTTCTTTTACTTTCAGAGTAGTTTGAAATAGATGCATAGAAATTCCTTAGGGTAAAAGTCCTTCAGAGCTAACATTTGGCTAGGCCCCCCTTTTCTCTGTCCTTGGGTTCTAAAAAGACTATTGTAAACAAACAATGGTGCTTTGAAACCAGGCAGAAAAAATTAACTTCTATCAGCTAAGCTTAGCAGGTGTGGGGAGGAATGATTTCAGGAGATTCATAAGTTTTGAGTCGGACCCATGCTAATTCAGATAAGCGTGAAAAAATTGTAGGGAGATTCAAAATAGCATGTATGTGGTTCTTGTCTAGACAAGACCTTGAGATGTTAGAAAAAAGATAGCAAGATCTAAAAGTCTATTCAACAGAGATTGATATTTCCCTGGGTCTTATGACTATATGTAACCACAAAAGAATGCATACTGCCAAAAAAATATGCTTTTATTGCTTGCAAAAAAGAAAGTAAAATGCATAGGATTTTAGCAGCCTGACTTGCGTGTCTGTGTGTTGATTTCCTTCGTCATTCTCTGTTCTCCAACTCTTTTCACCAGCACCGACAAAGAGCACTTCTCCTTTTGCTGAAGCCGGCCTTCAGCAGCAGTCCTTAGCAAGAAGAGTGAGGCAGGTGGCATCACTATACCAGACCTTAAATTATACTACAAAGCTATAGTAACAAAAACAGCATGATATTGGCACCAAAATAGACTTATAGATCAATGGTACAGAATACAGGACACAGAGACTTACCCACATAATTATAGTTATCTTATATTAGACAAAGGCGCCAAAAACGTACATTGGAGAAAAGATAGCCTCTTTAACAAATGGTGCTGGGAAAACAGGAAATCCATATGCAACAAAATGAAATTAAACCCCTATCTCTCACCATGCACAAAACTCAAAAGTGGATCAAGGACCTAGGAATTAGACTAGGGACACTGCCTATTAGAAGAAAAGGTAGACCCTAATCTCCATCATGTTGGATTACTTAATAAGTCTCCTATAGCACAAGAATTAATATCAAGAATCAATAAATGGGATAGATTTAAACTAAAAAGCTTCTTTTCAGCAAAAGAAACAATCAGTGAGGTGAATAGAGAGCCTACTAATTGGGAACAAATTTTTACCACACACACATCAGATAGAGCACTAATCTCTACAATATATAAAGAACTCAAAAATCTTAACACCAAAAAATAAACAAATAACCCAATCCACAAATGGGCCAAGAAACTGAACAGACACTTCTCAGAAGATGATATACAATCAGTCAACAAATACATGAAAAAATGTTCAGCATCTCTGGCAATTAGAGAAATGCAAATCAAAACTACTCTTAAGATTTCATTTCACTCCAGTCAGAATGGCAGCTATTAAGAACACAAATAACAATAAATGTTGGAGAGGATATAGGGGAAAAGGCACAGTCATACATTGCTGGTAAGACTGCAAAATGGTGCAGCCAATGTGGAAAGCAGTATGGAGATTCCTTGGAAAACTAGGAATGACCCAGCTATCCCACTCCTTGGTCTATACCCAAAGGAACTAAAAACAGCATGCTACAGGGACACAGCCACATCAGTGTTTATAGCAGCACAATTCACAATAGCTAAACTGTGGAATCAACTTAGATGCCCTTCAGTACATAAGTATGATGTATATATACACAATGGAATATTACTCAGCAATAAAAGAATAAAATAATGACATTTATAGGTAAATGGACGAAGTCGGAGAATATAATGCTAAGTGAAGTTAGCCAATCCTCAAAATCCAAATGCTGAATGTTTTCTCTGATGTAAGGAGGCAGATTCACAGTGGGGTTGGGACAGGGAGCATAGGAGGATTAGAGGAACACTAGAAAAGTCAATGGGAAGGGAGGGGGGCAAGAGGGTAAAAAAAATGATGGTAGAATGAGATGGATATCATTACCCTAAATGCATGTATGAAGACACGAATAGTGTGAATATACTTCATATACAACCAGAGTTATGTAAAAATGTGCTCTATAAGTGTAATATGAATTGTAATGTGTTCTGCTGTCATATATAACAGAATAAAAGAAAAAAATCAATAAATGGAATGATATCAAACTAAAAAACCTTTTCACAGCAAAGGAAACAATGAAAAGCATGAAGGAATAGCCAACGGACTGGGAGAAAATCTTTGCCACCTGCTCCTCAGGGCATTAATTTCTAAGATATACAAAGAACTCCAAAAACCTAACACCAAAAAAGCAAATACCCCAATCAATAAATGAGCAAAGGAAATAAACAGACAATTCTCAAAAGAAAAAATATGATAAAATATATATGAAAAAAAAGTTCAACCTCTCTAGCAATGGAGAAATGCAAATTAAAAATAACACTGAGATTTTATCTCATTCCATTCAGAATGGCTGTTGTCTAGAATCCAAATAGCAATAAATGCTGTTGAGGATATGGAGAAAAGGGTATACTCATACAGTGTTGGTGGGACTGCAAAGTAGTGCAACCACTCTGGCAAACAGTATGGAGATTCCTCAAATAACTAGATTGAAACCACTATTTGACTCAGTTATCCCACTCCTCGGTAGATATCCAAAGGAGTTATCCAAAATCAGCATACTGCATTGACAGAGCTTCATCAATGTTTATAGTAGCACAATTCACGATAGCTTAACTATGGGGCCAGTCTAGATGCCCTTCAAGAAATGAATGGGTGAAGAAAATGTGGCATATATACACAATGGAGTATTGTAAGCCATAAGAAAGAATGACTTTATGATATTTGCCAATAAATGGATAGATCTGGAGACTATCATGCTAACTGGAATAAGCCAATCCCCAAACCAAAATCAAAATTTTCTCTAATATGTAGAAGTTAACCCAAAGTAATGGGAGCAGAAATAGAATATCTGTGGAGTAAACAAAGGAGGAAGAAGGGAAGAGACGGGGAGGATGGGGAAAGGAAACAGTGAAATGAATCTGACATAACTTTCTCAAGTTCATATGTGAATATACCACAGTGAATCTTACCATTGTCTACATTTTTTAAAAATAATAACTATGGGTAAATGGCAGCATGATCAGTAGAGTAAGGGGACCAGAAGGTAGGGGTAGCAGATGGGAAGGATAGGTACTAGACACTGAATTAAAACAAAATATGTTCCATGCTTTTAAAATTATGTCAAAATGGATTCTACTTTCGGGTATAACTAAAAAGAACCAATAAGAGAGAAAAACAAATAATAAATAAAACAGTCACAACAAAACCTTATGCTCCATTACCAACCTTGTGCCAATTTATACACAGGGTGTGATAAGTATTCTTGGTGTGGTGAAAGGATACTCTGGGAGGAACATTCAAGGAAATTTCAGCTATCTTCTAAGAAATGAAAAGACTTCCTGAGAGTATTGTCCCATTCATCAAATAATAATACAAACTTCTTCCAGTTAAAACTATTCTTTATCCCAGTGATCAGGAAAAGCTTGAAGACTGGCTTCTAGAAAACTTTTTTCAATACTCAGAACTGACCTCATTAGATATGCTGGTTTTCTTGGTAGATTTGAGATTATATACTGAGAATAAACTCATTGATAAAATCTACAGACTCCCCAAGAGGAAAGACCTTTTGTCCTAAGAAGGGAATAGGATACTTTTCATTAAAGGAGACAAAGCTGGCCAGAGTCCAAGTCATGCCTTCAAGAATAATTCCAGACAAATTGAGGGACCATGCAAATGGTATCTCCAATGACATGGTCAAGATTACTAACCTATTTGAACAGTCACTAACACTTAAAGTACACTTAGTGTTCAGGATAAAAAAAAAATAGCAAGAACTTTATAGGAAAGATAAGCTGGCCCAGTTTAGAAGACAGGACTCATCTAGACCCCTGCTACACATGTGCATCAGTGGTGCCTATGGGTCCACTATAGTCTCTGCAACCTCCCCATTCCGGTTAGTCCTATATTCAACACCCCTAATTTGTCACTGAACCCTCCAAAATAAGGCTGTTCTCTTTTAATGGAGTACTCACAAACTGCATCCAGAGAAGAGGAGACTTCACGCTTACCCAGCAGGTCAGGACTAGAGAAGGTGGACGACAGGCAGTTTACAGTGACTGCAGGAAATCTTATGGCCCTCATCCAATGAGTCCTGCAGGGTTTCTTTCACTTCCTCCTCTTCCTCCTGTCCCTCTTTGCTCAGCCTAGTGGGATAAAGAGTACGATGAAACAAGAAGGATTGAATGCAAGAGTCCCAGGTGTTCTTGATGAAGATCTAAGGGAGTAGTCACAGATGGTCAGAGGTGCTCCCTTCAGAGCATTCTAGGATAAAAGCACAGTGTAGCTGCCTTCATGGCATGAGACAGGAGGAGAAGCCCAGTATACTGGTTGGACAATTAGCTGAGGAGGAAGGTGTCTCATCTCTCCCTGTGTGATACAACCATGACCCACAACAAACACACATAACATAAAGTTTTCTATAAAATGTGTTGACTTCTGCATACATCAGACAGGAATGCTTCAGAGACATTGTAGGGTCCAAGAGATCTAATGCAGTCCAGGACATTTTGTATATCTACATTGTGACATGATTCAATTTCATGGCTACGAAATGCCTACCAACAAATTAAAGCCAATCATAAAGAAATCAGATATACATCTCACCCTCAATTGATCCATACAAGAGAGGAGACATAGATTCTGTAAGTTAAAGAAAAAAAAAAGTGTAGTGAGGCTGATTACCTCTACTTGGATATCGACCAGCACCACAAGGGCAATGGACACCTTGTTAAAAGATGGACTTCTTCATTGGTTGAGGAATGTAGTCATACCAGCAATTTTTGTTGGCCTTTGCCTGTGAAATGTGTGGCTAGTTTGGACCTCTTGGTTTGCTTAACTGGAGACCCTCCTCAAATTTTACTCATCCTCTTTCAGGCCCTTAATATTCATTGTTACCTTGAGGCCAGTGATTCCTACTCTTTTCTATTGTCCTCACCTTCATGATTCTCTAAAATCAAATTCAGAAATATACAGTCAGGCATTGAGGAGTTCCACATCACTAATTATGAACACAGCGGAGCATGGAAACATAACATCAGTGTAGGACCTTTGGAGAGCATGAAGTTCTTCTCTGGATGCAGCTCATGAAGATACCATCAAAAGGAACTTCACTTGTACCAATCATATTCCTGGGGGCCCACTGCAATTCATGATGGTGCACATAGGACTAATCAAATTGCAGAGGTAGCAGGAACAAAGAGTAGTTGGGAAGGTCACAGCCCAAGGCACAGGCTGACTAAAACCTAAGAGTGAATTGCAGGACTGTGGAAGGAGTCCTGTCCTTCAACAGCTCACCCACACACCAACAGGGCTCAAACAATAACAGGAACAAATCTGAAAGTAATACAGTCTCAGATTTAAGCATAACAATCAGGAGAAATTGAGACACTGAAGTAGGCACAGTAAAAAGAGTAGAGGAGATTTTACTCAGTGACATCTATAGCTACAGCACATATATAGCATAGCCTGGAAGCTGCCAGGAAGAGGGTGGATCTCCCCATAGCAGAGCCCAGGTCCTCCTCCTCCCCCTCCTCCTCCTCCTTTGCCCACATTCTGCAGCTGCCCTGTAGCCTTCTCCTTCTGACTCCCTTGAAAGAAGCCTCCCAGACAAGGGCAGAGCACCCTCCAGCCACAGCCAGTCCAGCTGAGGCTTCTGGAACCCACCAGGGGGCAGATAGCTTGCCTGTGCAGATCATTCTGAATCCTATAGAGAAAATGCCACAACACTAGATGGCTGCACACCCCACCAAAGATCAGAATTTCTTAACCTTACACAAAGTCATCATGGTGAGCAGTAGTGGTGTGGGCAAGTCTGATGGGACTCTACAGTTCATGTATGAGGAGTTTGTGGAGGACTCTGAACCTACCAAAGCAGACAGCTACAGGAAGAAGGTGTGCTGGATGGGGAGGAAGTGCACATCCACAACTCAGACCAGCTGGACAGGAAGACCATGCTGCAATTGGAGACAACTACTTCTGTATTGGGGAGGGGTTTCTCTGTACCTTCTCTATTGCAGAAATGGAATCCTTGCCAGTGTCAGCTGGCTTTGGAGCAGATTTTGAGAGTAAAAGAAGATGAGACATTTCCATTTCTACTGGTTGGTAACAAATCAGATTAGAAGATAAAAAGGCAGGTTTTTGTAGAAAAGGCAAAAAACAGAGTTGGCCAGTGGAATGTTAAGTATGTAGAAACTTCTAAAATATGAGCTAATGTTGACAATGTCAAAGAGTGTTCAGGCACTTCAGGTAATGGGCATGTTTCTAACGTTATCAAAAATAGGCTTTCTAAGAATTCATTTTTTAAGATATTACATCCAGCTTAATTCCCTTAGCCAATGAAAATAGAAAAGAAAAAAAGTCAAACAAAGGCCTCCCTTTTGTCAGAGAGTGTACTGTAAGATTCAGACATATTTCCTCATATACTCTTCCCTAATCAGTCAGGCATCTTCCTGAATCTCCTTCATAAAGACGCCCCTTCAATTCCTCATTTGGCCAAGAACATTTCTATGTGGACATAGACTTAGTGCATTGTGCCTGGTTGGGATGTAAGCCACACACACAAATGTGTTCTGATTTACACATCTGGGGTTAACAGGAACAATGAAAGAAAAAGTAATTGGCAGGCTCTAAAACTATAAATGAGGCTTTTTTTATGGACAATTTCAGTCCATCATTTACCATTTTATGTTGCCCAAAATTGTTTTATAAATATTTGCAAATGTACCTTCCATGTGACTTTTTTGCCCTTCCTTTTTTTTAAAAAAATTGTTTTTGTTAGATATACATGACAGTAGAGTGTATTTTGACCTTCCCTCTGTCTCCTTCAAGGTAGATCTTAACTCCCCCTGCTGAGCTGCACTTTACTCACACACCTTCCCACTTGCCTGCACTGCACATAGCCCCCTTACCTCAGCTTCTTAGCTAGCATCAGCCTCTCTGACTTCTCACCCTCCTTGCACTGAAACTTCTCCCCCAGCACAGACTTCATGACATCTTTGTGATTTCCACACTCTGAGAAAAGACAAACAAGACTGCCTCAGTGGACAGCTAGACATGCTACTGTGGGCACTGCCTTCAGAGGAAGAGGCAGGTCCTCTCCAAGGACAACAGGAACTTCAGTCCCAGAGGGCCTCAACATCTTGAAATCTCCCCCAAATACTTGGTATTTGATTACTCTTCAATTTATAGATGAGGAAAGAGATGTTTAAAGATGTAGGAAGAATCATGGGAGGGCAATTCAACTGTATTTGGCATTCAGAGACCCATCTGTCTCTGAATCCTGAACCATTATAATTTCCGAGGCTGCAGCCTTTTATATCTAACACTTAGCCTGGCTTGAACTACTGATTCTCTGCAGACTTAGGAAGGCTCATAAGACTAGAAGGGTGAAGGTTTCCTTGTGCTTAGAATTTCAAGACTAAATAAGCATCTCTAAGATTAAAAAAAAAATCTGCATGTACTTGTGTGAAGAATAAGTTTTAGGACCATAAGATCTTAAAATAAATATCCCCATCAATACCCCACAACACTTAAGAGTCCTTAACCCCCAAAACAAGGCTCCAGATGCCAGAGTTCACAGCTGAAGGTTCTGCTTGTAGCTCAGACTCAGACAGGAATGAGGAGGTTGGGCCAACTGTGCCAGGTAACCATCTAACAGAATTAGAAGGTTGGAGATGTCATGGTATGTGGGGAGCCCCTGCATTCAAGGCTGATCCACAGGCCACCTGATCTCTTCAGAAGGTCACCACTAATGAGGACTTTCTACTCATATACCAGTCTCAACATCAGTTTACCTTCATGCCATAACCATTAAACTCTCTTCCCTGCCACCCCACAATAAGCCTATTTCTCACTGCTCATTCTTGGGGATGTTGAAAATCATCAATATATAGTTTTCCAAAATGTTATATTTTCTTCAGGGCTACCCAGAAGTTACCTCATCATTTCTGAAAGATCAAAGTGGATCTTAAGGTTTTTCCTCAAGTGGAAAGTGCAAACTTTGCCAATGTAAAACTGTCATGATGTTCTTCTCTAAATAATCACACATGATTTCTAAATTTGTTAAGTAGTATGGGACAAAGACCACTGTATAACACTAAGTGTTGCTGCCTGAAGCGGAAACCGCCTTGGAGCAACGAACGCCGCAGGAAAATTCGGAGGCAGGATGAAAATGAAAAAAGGTCTTTTATTCTTCTTCTCTCTCCGGCTCCAGCAATCACTCCAAACGCTCTAACTCCAACCACCACCTTCTTCTTCTTCCCGCACACACTAACTAAAACTCACCCAGTTATATACATATCGCTTTAACAAGGACACGTGCTTACAGCACGAGCTTACAGGTGCGTCATGCAGTGTTCACGGGCATACAAAGATTCTTTGGATAATGTATTACTATCAGGTGGAAACTAGAACATCTTTTATGGCTCTCAGCTAACCGCAATCTTTATCTATCTCCTTGATTATAGGCTCCTTCACTAAGTACACTATTAGTGTTTTGAAATTTTTTGGTTTTTTTTTTTTTATCAATATTATCACTATTCTATTCCATATTTATAGTTGATTCTTTTTCTCTCACTGAGCAGTTTTCAGTGTTTGTTTAAAACTAAGTCAAATTTGGCACCACTACCTCTTTACTTCCTCCTCTGTGTCTGGTTGCTTTGATTTTGTTTCTTACTGTCATTAACACGACATTGCATATTTGTTAGTAAGAGATTTCATTCTAGCCACAAAAGAGCTCTAAGATCACTGTGATTAAAAGAATTCATATATACATCCTTGAGTACATGTAAAGGCCACTTATTTGTAGAAGACTTGTAAATATGCTTTTTTGTTTTCATTCAATTCAGTCATATCAAACAATGTAGGGCCCATCAAATATTTTATGGACATTGCTCAAAAAAATCTGTGTGGCCTTTCTCACCTCACATCATCTTCCAGTTACTCTGTGTAAGGTACTGATACTGAGATTTATCTAAGGCTCTAAAGGAATTCCCGACTCCCATTAGAAAAGTTACTAATTGGCCCAGGCAAATGCAGGATGAATTTGGTTGAGAATGGCTACAGATCATAGACTACATATTTAGTGTCCACTGGGTTCAAAGTTTTTCTGCACTCCTTTTTCCAATACACAATGTTACTATGAGCCAGCTCACTTGGTCTTTCAGAAGCCTCAAGTCCTTTTCTTTACTACCGTCTAGTGATTGTTCAAATTCTCCCTCTTCCTGTGCCTCCTAACATAGAATGTGTTCCTTTATTGGCCCTAAAGTCACAGCCATTCTTCCAGCTTGTTTAAATGTTCAGGTTTTTGTGAGATCTGTGGAAGTCTTTGCTACTTGGTATGGGAGCAAAAATTGTCTCACTTGGGAATGCATTTTCTCCAGAAGTCATTAGGAGTTTCTAAGTGCAGTGAATTTTCTCTCACTACAGGACAGTTAACCCCCCTGATACATTGAATTCCTCTGGCTTCACTTTCTGGGCAGGATCTTGACCTTGTTGGAGAATCACTGGACAATACATATTATTCAGGCTTTTCCACTCCTTTCTGTGTGGCTGTGCAACTTCTCTTGATTTTGTTGCTATCTACATATGATCTGTGAATGGAAAACATGGAGGGGAACCATGCTAAGTATTTGTGGACCCTCAACTGTGTGACATTCAGAGAATTTCCAGATTCATTTTGTCCTAAGTCCTCAAGAGGTAGACTCTAGTGCTGACTCTGCTCTACATTGCCATCTCCCTTCACCAGGTTGGGAACATTGGTGTCTACTATCACTGTTCTCACCTATTGAGAAGCCTGGCTGAATGTGGTACAGACATTTTAACCTCCTTTCCATAAGGACTGACATCCCCTTCCTCTGCATCCCCCAGTGTAACCAGCACAATGCTTTGCCCACAGGGGCTCAGCAAATGCATTCACTGAGCTTAACTTACTTAGAGTACAAATTTTCTATATACATAGAGATGTTATATATATGGAATGATAAAAAGAGAAGCAAAGCAGGGGTGTTGCGGTACCGAGGATCGAACCCAGTGCATTGCATGTGCCAGACAAGTGTTCTACCACTGAGCCACAACCCTAGACCCTCCAAAATTTGCTTTTAACCTTTGTGAAAGATAAATTGACAATTAAGTCCTATTTTTTCTTTGTTCACCAATTTCACACTGTTTGGTTACTTCAGTTTTATGTTAAGTACCAAAGTTGGTAGTGTCAATCTTTTGGGTATTTTTCTGATTTTCATCATGAGAATCTGCTTGGGTTCTGTTATAGTTTTGATCTGGAATATCTCACAAAGGCTCATGTTTTGAAGTCTTCATACCCAATGCAGTAATATTCAGAGGTGTGGCTTTTTGGGGGTATAGGTACTGGGGATTGAACTCAGGGGCACTCAACCACTGAGCCACATCCCCAGACCTTTCATTGTGTTTATTAGAGACAAGGTCTCCCTGAGTCACTTAGTGCCTTGCTAAGTTGCTGAGGCTGGCTTTGAACTCACAATCCTCCTGTCTCAGCCTCCTGAGCCACTGGGATTATAGGTGTGCACCACCGTGCCCAGCTCAGAGGTGTGGCTTTTAAGATGGGAATGGATCATGAGTTCCCTGATGTCATCAGTGGATGTGTCCATTGATGGTTGAATGGCCTACTCAGAGGTGGTGGAAAATGTAATGCAGAATTAGGTCACAAGGGGCTGGCATGGAATAGTATTTCTTGTCCTCTGTGTTTTTCTCTGTCTCTTCTTCCCAGCTACCATGAATTGGGCAGTTTTCCTCTACCACACCCTTCCACCAGGCTGTTCTGCCTCACCTAAGGCCCAAAGCAATGGAGCCAGCTGACCATGGACTGAAACCATGATCCAGAAGAAATATTTCCTCCCCTAAGTTGTTTTTCTTAGCTCTTTGTCATAGTGACACAAAGCTGAAGAACAGTTTCCTGTAGGTAAAGTTACAAAAGCCTGGGGATCCTCCCCAAATATCAGCCCTGAGGATTATTAACTTCAAGAATAGCACCTCTACTTTGGTCAAAGAACTTATACCTGATCACAGCACTGGAGGTCCTGCAAGATGAAAGGGGAGAAAGAGAAAGAGACAAAGAAGTAATAGGGTCAGAAGAGATCACTGTCCTCCACTTAGGTCAAATAACTTATGCCTGATCACAGCACTGAGTGCCCTCTAACACAACACATGGTGTGATGTGTTAGGACTATAGTCTCCGATCTGAACCTGAATCATCATAGAAGACTCTCCACCCCAACAGAGACCTGCACCACCTAAATATTTTACCCTTTGAATCTGGCACCTCTCTACTTTGCATGCAGCAACTCTTGGTGCATCCCATCAGGAAGACTCAGTTCAGGACTCATTCAGAGTCACAGAGACTCCATGGAATGTCTGGGAGAACTAGGTTCAGCACTTTCTCCATTAGGGAGGCTAAGAGCTTGAGGACCTGAGGCTCAACAGGGGACAATGTGTTGGAGAAAGTCTAAGTCCCCAAGAACCTTCACCTCTTCCTAAATGGAACACATGGTATCTTTTCTTTGGACACACCCTTGCCAGACATCACAGATGCAAGGATCCTAGGAAATGCAGCTACTAAGGCAGAAACCTAGGTAGTGTTGTTTTCTGTTTGCCATTCCTACAGGGGCCACAAGAAAGCTCTCACGTCCCCCAACTTGACAGCTTGTAAAGAAAAGAAACTTATGCTGGTTTCATATTCCTTGGACTTTGGGAGTACATTCAGTGTTTCATAACCAGGGTTTGCCTTTGTGGGGTCACCCCAGCTATGGAGTGGCCTTGGATCAACCAGTCTAGTCCCAAGCCTGCAGGAATGGCTCTGGACATTCAGCAATTAAATTGAAGGTACTACCTCACTTGGCCTCCCCAGAAGAGACCCTCAGAGGGTTCTGACAGGAGAGAAAATCATGCCTCATTGTCCTCTCAGAGTGTGGTAGTCATTCCTATGATGGACTGACTATAGATGTGCTGATGGTGGGCAAGCATGGGAGGAAAGAGAAGTAAAAGGGGCAGGAACCAAGGAGAGGGAGAGCAAGAGGCAGAGAAGGATTGGGAAGTAAAAAGTTGGAGGGAGCTGGGGAAAATGGGTGAGAGGAAAAACAGGAAGTTGGGTAGAAGGAGAGATAGGGGATCAGAACTTGAAAGGGAACGAGAGGAGGAAGAGGAATTCCAATTAATAGAAATCCTGTTCCAAAAACCACCAGTGGTCCATAAACAATGGGCAGAGGCCAATTGCAAAGAAAAGAACCCTTGGGAGGGCAAGAATGTTGCATAGGACAGAAAATGCTAGTAATCCCAATGCAACAGAGCGATTTGGTGGAGTCCTAAAACACATTTCCCTGTTGCTATCCCCAGAATGGATCCCTTAATTTCATTCTCAGAAATATAAACCTAGAGAGAAAGCAGAAAAAACATGAATGGAGCAGGGGTGGTGACACCTCTGATTTAGATTGATGGTACTTGGGTCATGTCTGGCAAGGAGAAGTGCCTGGGAGGAAATTCTGGGACAGGATGGAGGCAGAGGAAGGAATCAATACCTACAGTGAGACCAAACCTCTTTGTTATTATGTTTCTGTGATGTAGTGATCATGCACACTCTTGGACTCTGAATCCAGCAATTCCAAGATCAAGTCTCAGGGAAAACTTTCCATTTAATGAAAACCAAAGCTGTCTTTTACTCTGTGGCTAGAACTGATTCCCTAAAGTAATTTCATTACTTCAATAGAGTAGATGGGACTTGGTTTCTCCTTCCATATCCACTCCACATCCTGAGTTAGGGGATAGAAAGATTTGGAACAGGGAAGAAAGCTCTGCAGGGTAGGGGCTGCTTCAGGTCCTGACATCCCTGCTGATCCCTGCTACCATTTACACATTTGCAAGTGTGTCCTATGTGCTTTCTCCCTTGCTCCTTAGGAGTCTGGGTGCAGGCAATCCTCTTGTCATGCCCAGTCCACAGAAAATTGAAGGCTCATCCAAACAGGGTGGGAAGCCTGAGGTGATCTTTCCTCAGGGAGCCTGCCTGGCCCCCTTGCAGCTCTCCCTGTAGCTGGCAGAGGAGGTGGCAGCCCTGCCCAGTGACCAGGAAAGTCCATCCACAACCCTCCACCTGTCCCATACAAAGGTGCCCCATATGGAAGGTCCTCAGCACTGAAAAGGCTGTGCCCACTATATCCTACTGCCAGAGATTTCTTTCGCATTCTGTCCAGTGCCCTACCCACTCCTCATAATAGAACAGTTGTCCTGTGCTTCTCTGGACAGAAAATTATATATGTCAGCAACTCTATTTTGGGTTTTTCTTAATCCTTTCATACATTAGTGTGGTGCTGCTTTTCATCTCCTGATCATGGGTCCAGTACTAATTGGGTTCATTTAATTTTGTTGTCACTGGAAGTCATATGGACCTAGGGTTTATTTGGTAAGGTTTTTATGAATTCAATTATTTTCACATAGGTTGAGCCATTGAGATTTTCCCACTTTTTTCCTTGTATGAATTGTATGATTTGTTTTTCAAGGTATTTGTTGATCTAAGTTGTAAGTTTATCTTAACCCTAAATGTTTTTCATTTAGGGATATATCCTTGCAATTAGATACAAAGTGCTATTTTACTGTAACATCTTAGGATTTCTTGATATTTTGAACGTTTATTTCTAGATATTTCAAATTGTTCTCTGTCTTGCTCTCATCTAGTTTATCAATTTTCTGGAGCATTACCATCTGTTATCTGATGATATTATCTCTTTGTTCTTTTTTAAATATATATTTACTTGTTTTAGTTGTACATAATGCCTTTATTCTTATGTGGTGCTGAGGATCAAGAGCCTCCCCCCTGCCTCCCCCCCCCCCGCCCCCCGCATGCTAGGCAAGTCCTCTACCACTGAGCCACAACCCCAGCCCTCTTTGTTCTTTTCTAATGTAAACAGAGGAGTTAGGGAGAAATACTCTTTTAAGAACTTCTTCAGCTGTAATGTTAATATATTGCTTGACATTTTGCATTTCAATGTTCATCTGTTCAAGAGTTTCCTATTTCCCTGGTAATTTTTTTCTTTAACCCATAAGTAATTGTAAAAGAAATATGTTGTTTCAATTTCAAAACATTTAGTTGGTTTTCAGATTTGTTACATTGTTGACTAATAAGCTAATTCTGTTGTGGTTAAAGAATACTCTGAATAAAATCCTTAAGATATTTTTTAGACTTGGGGTCTGGGGTTGTAGCTCCAGTGGTAGAGTGCTTGCCTCATGTGTATAAGGCACTGGGTTCGATTCTCAGCACCACGTATAAATAAATATAAATAAAGGCCCATTGACAACCAAAAAAATTTTTTTAAAAAGATATTTTTAGACTCATTTTATGATCTCTTAGTTATCTTTATCACTGTGATAAAATACCTGAGATAAACAACCTAAACGAAGGAATAAATGGGGCTGGCATTGTGGCTCAGCGCCAGAGCACTTGCCTAGCACGTGTGTGGCCTGGGTTCGACCCTCAGCACCACGTAAGAATAAAGGCATTGTGTACAACCAAAATAAATAAATAAATATTTTTTAAAAAGAAGAAGAAGGAATGAATTATTTTTTTTCTCATGATTTGAAAAGGTTCAGTCTGTGTTCACTTGGCCCCATTGTTGTGGGCCTTTGGTGAGGCCAAACATCATGGTGTCAGTCCTGTGGTAAAGCAAAGGTGTTCACATCATGGTGTCTGGGAAGTGAGAGAGTGAAAGGGGTGGGGGGGACCCAAATATCCCTTTCAAAGGCATTCCCCCAAAGACTTAATTTCCCCAACTAGGTCCCAGCTCCTAAAATTTTTACCATTTCCCAATGGCATCATCAATTAAGGACCAAGCTTTTAGCACATGAACTTTTAAAATGCTCTGTTTAGAAGCCGGGCGTGGTGGCGCATGCCTATAATCCCAGCACTTGGGAGGCTGAGGCAGGAGGATCGCAAGTTCAAAGCCAGCCTCAGCAACAGCAAGGCACTTAGCAACCAATCGAGACCCTGTCTCTAATAAAAAATACAAAAAAGGGCTGGGGATGTGGCCCAGGGGTCGAGTGCCCCTGAGTTCAATCCCTGGTACCAATAAAATTTTTTTTAAAAATGCTGTTTAATCATAAAATGAATATGTCCTCTCTGTTGGCTGGATGTAATGTTATAAATTTATGACTTCACTGGATATTCTATCAAATATTCAAGAAAGAAATAATACCAAACTTATGCAAAGATTTTTTAATAACAAGGGAGAGAATAATATATTGCCAAACTCAGGCAGCAGCAAATGAGGCCAGTAGCAAAATAATCACATAAAGACATTTAAATTATTTTATTTATACTTATTGCTATCATCATCATCATTGTCATCATCATTATTACTATTTTTACAGTGTTGGTGATCAAACCCAGGGCCTCATAAGGAAGCACTCTACCATAGTCCACATGAGGACATTTAAAGGTAAGTAAACTAGAAACTATTATCCCTGATGAACAGAGATATGATAAACACCACAAAATAATGGGAAATTAGATGAAAAACACTGTAAAATGGGCCAAGAATCCATTGCAGTTCCTGAGAGATACCTACCTGGCCTTCCTGGGAACCCAGATTGCCTAAGAACCATGGGCAGCTGGGAGGGCTGTGTCATCAGCATTTCCCCATGCCCTCCCTCAAGGTGGCACCAGGTTGAGCTGACCTTACTGCTGTTCCTGGCCACACTGCTCATCATCCTGCTGCTGATAGTGTGTGGTTGGTATTTTGTGTGTCATCTCTTCTGTCTAAATTCAAGATTCTAGAAGAACTGATGGGAGATCCAGGATCCCAGAAGGGAGGTCGTGAGCCTTCTGGGTCTGAAACAAGCAGACCTTTTATTCTCTGCAGGCAGGATAAGATTAGCTGACCAGGGCTGGGGTTGTGGCTCAGTGGTAGAGCACTTGCCTTGCATGCGTGAGGCACTGGGTTCCATCCTCAGCACCACATAAAAAGAAATAAATAAAATAAAGATATTGTTTCCATCTGCAACTAAAAAAATATTAAAAAAAAAAAAAGATTAGCTGACCAAAGTCATTGAAGAAAGTCATTGACCTCACACATGGTCCTTTATCAATGAATGGTGGAATACAATTGTGAGCCTCTGTCTTTAGTGACTTGGCTTTGAAATTTGCTAAATGACTGAAGAATGTTTATACTTTCATTTTATATACAGATCATAAAAGTTAAATGTAAGTCATAAGAAAATAAAGGGAATTAAAACCAAATTGGACCAATACCAATTTCATCTTAGAGATGGTATTTTGTTTCACTAACTTTCTGCTTAACATACTTATTCTTTGGCTGTTGGGATTTTTATTTGCTTGTTTACATTGGTGTGAACTGTTGATCATTCTAAACTTGAAAAATCATATTTTAATAGTTTTAAAATGTATTCTTCACATTTTTAGCTTGTCTGAAATTGGGATGCAACTCAGTACTGCTAACCAGTTGATAGTCACAGAATTATCACAACTTTTGCATGTGTGAATTTCTGCTTATTGAATTTCAGCATTCCCTTAACTGTCCTGTGTATTGTTAATGTCAAAAATATCAGGCTTGATTGGCATTTTATAATGCCTTCAAAAAGATTACACTATGAAGCCGGGCGCGGTGGTGCACAACTGTAATCCCAGCTGCTTTAGAGGCTGAGACAGGAGGATCACAAGTTCAAAGCTAGCTTCAGCAATGGAAGGCACTAAACAGCTCAGTGAGACCCTGTCTCTAAATAAAATATAAACTAGGGCTGGGGATGTGGCTCAGTGGGTGAGTCCCCCTGAGTTCAATCCCCAGTACCAAAAAAAAAAGAAAGAAAGAAAGAAAGAAAAAGTCTTAAGGATTTTATTCAGAGTATATTATTTGATCACAGAATTAAATTGAGTCAACAATGCAAAATATCTGAAAGATAACCAAACATTTTGAAATTAAGCAATGTAGTTCTTTAAAAAATACATATGGGGGCTGGGGTTGTGGCTCAGCAGTAGAGTTCTCAACTAGCATGTGCGCAACCCGGGTTCGATCCTCAGCACCATGTAAAAACAAAGGCATTGTGTACAACTAAAACAAACAAATAAATAAATAAAGATGCATATGGATTAAAATAAAAATTTCCAGGGACATTGGAAATTGTTTCGAGCTGATGGATAACTGAGATGCAACCAATCAATAGCAATAGGATGCAGCTGAAGAAGTTCTTAAAGGGGTCTTTCTACTACTCCCACTTACATTAGATAAAAACACAGGGATAAAATCAATGTTCTCTGTGAGCTTCCACCTTAAGAAGCAACAAAGAAAGGAAGGAAATAAACCAAAGTAAGTGGATGAAAGGAAATTATAATAAAGATAGGAAGTAAAATAAAGAAAATAGAAAATGATGACACCATAACAAAAACAAACAAAATGATTCTTCAAAAAGTTTAATAAACTTGATTAGAGCAAAACCAAGTGAGAAAGAAAAGCACAACAAGCAATATCAAAATACAAAAGATACCACAACAGACCCTAAGGTATTACGATATAGTAGCACCATGTATCTTCTTTTAAGGATATATGAAAAACGTTTAGGTCAATAACAAAGTAGACAAAAAAAATCTTGAAAAACAGATTATCAAAATTCATACTGTTGGCTGGGGCTGAGGCTCAGTGGCAGAGTGCTTGCCTACCATGTGTGAGGCACGGGTTCAATACTTAGCACCACATAAAAATAAATAAAGGCATTCTGTTCATTTACAGCTATAAAAATTTTTATAAAAAATTTACAGATAGTAACTAAATTTATAAAAATCCTACCAAATAGATACTAGAAACATATGACTTCATTGGTGATTCTCCCAAGTATTTAAGAAACAAATAATACTAACATTATACAAAGATTTTTTTGATATCCCATGCCTGGAATGTTTTATACTGCCAAGCCCATTTTATGAGGGCAGAAGAATACTGATCACAAAATAACCAAACATTTAAACTTTTTATTAATATTTACTATTATTATTATTATTATTGGAGTGATAGGGACCAAACTCAGAGCCTCGTGAGCCCTAGTCAATCACTCTACTGCTGAGCTACTAGCTCAGTCATCACAAGGACATTTTAAAATAAGAAAATTACAAGCTAGGAGCAGAGAGGCGCACACCTGTAATCCCAGCAGCTCTGGAAGCCGAGGCAAGAGGATTATAAGATTAAAGTTAGCCTTAGCAACTTAGTAAGACACTAAGCAAGTCAGCAAGACCCCATACTTTTGGGGGATATTGTGAATGGAATTGCTTTTTTAAGTTTTCAGTTAGTTTGTTATCTGTATATAAAAGAATGCTGTTTGTATGTTAATTTTGTATTCTACAACTTTACTGAGTGTGTTTATCAGTTCAAGAACTTTTGGTGATGTCTTCTGTTTAAGTACATCACTCTCTTGTCATTTAGACTTATATAAAGCAATCCTTGTCTTATACTCTTTTTTTTTTTTTTTTTTTTTTTTTGGTACTGGGAATCGAACTCAGGGGCACTCGACCACTGGGCCACATCCCCAGCCCTTTTTTGTATTTTATTAGAGACAGGGTCTCACCGAGTTGCTAAGTGCCTCACTTTTGCTGAGGCTGGCTTTGAACTTACCATCCTCCTGCCTCAGCCTCCCAAGTGCTGGGATTATAGGCATGCACCACCGCGCCCAGCTTTTATACTCTTGTCAGTTATACTAGGTCTTGATAAAGTTGGTCCCTGAAGTCACTTTTCTAAGTCAATTAATGAAAATGCTCTCTTATAATCTCAGACCTCAAGATAAAATGCATTTGCATTTTAAATTCTTAACTGGACATGTAGAAGTGGAAAAGGGTATAAAAAGAGGAAAATAAGTGCCTAAGCAGCACATGATCTCTGCCATTTGAAGCCCTGCCCTTGGCATCTATTATTAGACTGAAGTCCCTTTACAGTGCCATCTAAAGCCCTTCACAGTTAGTGTCCCTCAAATGAGTCCATGAGTGACAGATACAGATTCCTGCACATGACTGTGCATATGGTGCTGAAGACAAAACTGTCTTCAGAATAGTATGTGTTTCCCACCTATACCCCACATTGCAATTTAGTTTTTGTCATCAAGGCTCTTTCTTGTCAGTTTTAACTTTTTCACTTGTATAAAAGTTAAAGGTTGACTGAAAAAAAAGATTTAAAGGTTGACTTAGTCTTGTTCTAAAAGATGGGCCTTAGAAAAGTGTTCATGTGCCAATGAATTATGAAGACCATGCCTCCCAGAAAAAGGAAGTAGTGGAATTGAAGGAGCTAGGAAGAGAAGGCAAAACAGCCTACAAACTGTGATTTCAGGGAAAGTACAATGTGTTTAAAAAATGCTTTTCATAATGTTTGGACACCAGGCTGCCTCTGCTTCCCTGTGGCAGTCACGGGGACTATCCCTGTGGCAGTTACAGGGACTATCAGGATGGCAACTGTGGGAGCAGAAACAAGTTCAGAGTGAAAACCATAGGAGTGAGTCAACCTTGTGCATAACCAAAATTGAATTTTATACTCACCTATCCAGTCAATACAGCCTTCTGTACTTGGAGAGTTCTAGAGAACTGCTGTCTCCTAGGCCTCACCCTATCAATATTGAGACATCATATGATCTGTTGTTGTTTGTGTATGTACTGTTTTGCTGTGGCAGATCTGTCCATGATCTTGGGACAACAGTGCAGAAGGAAGTTATTCATGTCATTCTTATTTTAGTCCTTACGAAGAAAAGGTGATTTTTTTCATGGACAAGAAGTCCCTAACCCTAAGACTGCTTGTTCCCCTCAGACAGACTCATTCTACAACTACCACAAATAAAAATCATGACCTGATTAAAAGGACTGTCATTGTTGGTTGAGTGAACAATATCATGGCAATCAGAAGCCTTTTTTAACTTTGATTATGGAATCTGTAACTACTTTTGACCTCATGATGTGTATTTTAGAACACTCAAACCCCATTATGTCACTCTTGCTTATTATCCCTGATCATTCATTGTTACATAGAATCCAATGAGTTTTCTTCTTCATCATCCTCTTCCTTGTCATCATATTCTACAAATAAATTTATAAATGTCCAGAAGTCATTAATAGCTCTGTTTTACACATTTCAATATAGTGGCCTATGTAAGCATGGAGACATAAATTGTGTATGTATGAATTTAGGATGCACATACATGATTGTACTGAATAACCTCATATGTTGACTTTAAAGAAATCGTCTGGGTTGATATGCGCATGATCACTAGTTGGTTGGATCATTATTATTGCATGATCTGAGTCAATTGGGTCAAGTCAAATGCATTTTGGTCTCCAGATCACTAGATAACTTGTCTAAGTTTTGATGGATTTCTCTAGATATACCTCTCTTCCTTCTACAAAGCTTATTCACAGGCTTAGCAGCTCTGTGCCCCCTTAAAATTCTGAAATAGAATCTACTTCCTGTACCAAATCCCTCTTAATATTGAGAACTTTGTGGAGATCTCCAAATTGGCTTCTGCATCTAGTGGGAGCAATTTAACTTTGGAATCTGTTCTAGTATGAACAAACATTTCTGCCAGCTCATTCCATTTGTTTTTTTAACTGAAGCAATCCCAAACACCGGCACTGTGGTTTCTTAATCTGAGTTCATGGGAATTCCTACATTCAACTGCTATAACTAAATGCAACACATTATTTATTTTATAGAAAAGGAAGAAAAAAAAAACAGAAGGCAGAAGTGAACCATGTGCCTACAGGTATAAATGCCAACATTCAGGAAGAGCTGGGGAAACTTTCTTAACTAGTTCATGCTCTCTGCACTCTAGTAATATGCCTTCTATCCTTGAGTAGTTGCTATTGCTACCTCTTTCTCCAGGGCCACACACCATAGGAAGGATAGAGACAGTTGGAATACTGTGATCTCCAATACAGTGCAGTTCTTTTTTTCCCCACCCAGGCTGGACTTATCCTGCCATGGCCTTGACTCTGATGTGGAAACCAGGACAGCTGGTGAATGTTAGGGAGGAGGTGTAGAGTGTCCTGTAAGTCAGGGACTTCGGAGCAGTTCAGTGTGATCAAGGCCTGTGCCCCTCACCTTGGCTGAGCCTGTGGACAAGCCTCTCTGCTAGCCTGCAGCCCTCAGACAGTTGCTTATGGAAGTCCTGCTCCTGGTGGCTGTCAGAGTCTTCTTGGGTGAGGAATTTATTGAGATGCTGACTGAGGAGAAGGAGAAATCTTTCCCCTTCCTGTGACTGCTGGGGTAACTGGGTCAGTTCTCGCACCTGAACTTGGACCAGGAAATAATATTTCGTAAGGTGGGAGAGAAGGCATTTTCAGAATGGGAAGGGTGAATTGATAGGTGATGAGGACTTTGAGGTATTTCTCAGAGAGTAGCACCCAAACACCTTCCAATTGTGATTCTGGCTCATTTTTTTGTGAACTGTGACTTTTTCTTGTTACATTTTAAATGCCATGCCCCAGTAAGAATATGTTCCTGAGGCATTTATAGAACACCATGGGATGGAATATGTATTTTTATTTTATGAGTTTTTTTTTTTTATCTTTTTAGCTATGAAGTGCCTGCCAACAAACAAAAGTGATCCACACAGGAAACACATGCCCCTCACTTTAGATCTTAATTATAGAAGAGAGAACCACTCAGCTATAAAAGTGCTGAACATTCCTGGAACTGGTCAGTTCACTTTGGATGAGACAGATGACACAAATGCCACACAGAAAATAGGCAATGCAGACTAGTTGAGCAAAGGATACCAGTGTCACCAGCAGATTTTCTCTACCATTGCATACTGAACATGGCTATTTTGGCCTGTTTGTGTGCACCTTTCTGCCTGACCATCCCCTGGGACCAGTGATTCTAGTGATGCATTTTCTTCATCATGATGCTCTTTACAATTTCCTATAATCAAATTTATAAAAGCCCATTCAGATATTAAGCAGTTCTACCTCATCCATTAGGAACACAATGGCCTATCTTGGCACAAAGAAGTTATCAGTGTGAATTTAGAAAGGTGTCATGTTTTTCTTTAAAGAATGGCCTGCCAGTGTATTCTTACCCATGAAACAAAGTGGCCCCAATCTAATGGATCTCCTTAGTAGCATGTTATTTGTTTAATTAGGCTAAGAGAAAATGTCTTTAGTTCCCCATATCAAAAGAAACTGGAGACCACCAGTGAACTTTGGGATGCTCCAGCTGTACTACCTCCTGCCACATGGCTGCTTCCCAGGCTTGGTGATTTACCTCCCACCATGACTTTCACAGAAAACCTATTCTTTTCCTTTACAGGGAGGAAAGAGAACCCTGTCCCATGACACTCCATACATCTGGGGACTTCACAGGATTTTCCATGCCGGGGTTTCTAGCTCCCCCCAGACCCAGGTTTAACCTCCTCTGGCCAGCAGAGAAGGCTGGGGGAACACGCCCCAGCAGTGAGGTGAGATCAGGAGAGGTAGAAGTCAACTGGTGGCCATGCTCAGCCCTCACAATAGAAGACAATCAGGCATACACCAGGGAGTCCGGTCAAGGCACGAGCTCGGTTTATTGAGGAAGTTGGGACGGCCTTTATAGAAGACATGGGCCAATCAGCAGAAAGATCATAGGGGCACATAGGGAGCATGAGCAAATCACATTGGCGGAGCCATTAGCCTATCCTAGTGGCAGTCTGACCTCTTGACATACGTCAGGGAAACGCCCCTTGGCTAGGCCAAGTTCCTGTATCAAGAAGTGGGAGACAGCCAGAGAGTTTCTGTCTACTGGTGTGTTCTTAATGTCCCCGACATCTCCCCTGTTTTGTTTTATTAATGGGAGCCCACCTTACTTGAGGGTGTGCCTGTCTTAGGTTGTCCCCCTCTGGGGATCTTACCCGTTATTGACTACCACCCTAGCACTTCAGGCGGACTTACCCAAGGCCAGCAAGCCACGGCCAGGGGGAAGACATGGGACAGAACAGTCGCCTTTGGAAAGGCTTCCCATGGATGATTTAGACCTCCACATCTTGACAAGGACCATGGACAAGTTTATAGGGCTCACAATCAGCATAGCTGAAGACAGCAGATTATTGGCAGACTACCATAAGCTGTACCGATTTGGCCCTGTCCTTAAGGGATTGAACAAGCTTGTTGATTACACAGGGCCCAAAGGTGAACACAAGGATAATGGTAACCAGGGGTCCCACAAAGGGGAAAAGGTAGGGGAGCCACCCATTTAGTCCAGTCCAAAGGAAGCTGTCTTGGCCAAAGCCCAAACAGTTGGCACAGAAACAACATTCTTCTCCCAGGAACAGGCATAGTCCCCCTTCTCTCGCCGCAGAGAGTTGGAATACTTGCAAAGAGCATCCAAGACTATAGTGCTCCCAATGAATATTAGGAGGGAGATGATGAGAAGTCTAATCACAAGGAGACAGAAGATCCATCACGGTCTTTTCATTCCTATGGAAAAAGGGAAAAGATCACCCCTCAAGAGAATGTGCTCTTGGGTGGTCATTTTGTTCTGATTGGCAGTATTTGAGGTCTCTGGCAGGTACCAAATAGGGCTTGGTTCTCCAATTGGGAAAACACATCCAAATCTTCTGCCTGCACTTATGAGCGGATCAGGACCACGCCAACATCCACTTAGTGGGTCCTTCCATTGGACCTCAACCTTTAGGTAGGGTGTCTGGTTGGACCAATGTCTCTGAAAGGCAGTTAAGGGCTGATGCTTGGAAAATTTTAAAATATTTAATGTAAGCATCTCTGTTTTTAACTGATCATGGGGGCTGTTTTCCCCTTTTTGTTTTATTAATTGGTCTTTTAGGGTCTAAATGTGTGTGTTGATGATGGCTTGTCTTTTTGGGTTATATGGGATCTCTGTAGTATGTTTTAACATGTCATTTTTGTAAAAATTTTTGTAATGATTTGTTCACAAAGTAGGGTCAATTATCTGTTTTAACCTGTAGGGGTAGGCCTAAGATGGCAAAACATTGTAAAAAATGTTTTTTAGCATGTTTGGCCCTTTTACCAGAATAGGCAGGTAATAGGTTGATCATATATAAACTGCGAAGAGATTTATAGGCTCTTGGACGTGGGTTAGAGCCAATGTAACAGCATATAATTTTTTTAATTGGGCAGAGTCAGTAACGGCTTTAAAATATTGTGTCTTTTTGCCTGAGGAGGGTTGAAAAACAACTATTGTGGAGTTGTTTTTTTTTCCATTTGTAAAGACATTTACTGTCTTGGGGAGTGGGCCCACTCTAGCTTGGAAAAGGAAGTGGCCTATTTGGTTGACCTGTAGTGGCAATTAACCTCTTTTATAAACCTCTCTAAAGCATAGGAGACTCTATAGACAGTTTATAAGGAAAATACAAAATTTGGCCATAACTGTAAACAAATTGAAGTTTGGCCTGCCCTGGAGCCACTTTGGCATGTAGTAAACGTGGAAGGAAGAGCCTTATTTTAGGCAAGGTGAAGCTCTTTATGAACCTTAGGTCAGGTGTTTTAGTTTTGAAGTTGATCTCTGCTTTACAGTATTAACCTTTATATAGATTAGGCTCTCATGAACTTTAAAAATATATATTTAACACAAAACTTTATATCTTATTGACAACAGGTCTAGTTGTAGAACACATTTTAAATAATATAAATAAATCTCTAATGTATTATCTTTATAAGCCTAAAATTACCATACAACTCTAATTTGGAGAACATCAACTTGATATAATGCTTTTTTAGAGCTTTCACCTCAAGGCTTGTATACCTAAAAGATATGAACATATTTAATATATAAAGAAGAGTATTATTTCACCATAATTACATTGATGTTTTTACATTAATCAAGTTTAGCTTTTAAAGAAATAACATTATAATATTTTAAAATAATAGTTGTTTAACCATAGCTGTATAATTTTTAATTTTTTTAGATTACTTGTTCAACAAAAACTAAAACTTAATATATTAAGTTAACTAACTTTTACAGAGCCTTTATATCACTTAAGTGACCATATCTATAACCTTTTAATTTTTCTTAATCTGTTAACCCATTTTTTTGGTTTATAATTTTAAATAATCTTTGTAATAATTTGAATTTAGGCAAACTTTTTATCTCAATAAAAATATTGTTATTTATAGTACTCTCAACGGAAACAGCCTAAACCTTTGAGCCTCTGTATATACAGAAATCTTTTATAAACCTTTATATAGAATCACACATCTGTTAACTACTTTACGAGAACACAATATTTAAGCATATAGAATTATACCTGTTGGAATTTTAACCTTTTTCAGTGATGACAAATCAACCTTAAAACCTCTTTTTTAATTTACCAATTTATGAAAACAATCAATAATGTTACCCAATGGTATTTAAGGAGTTATTTGATGGCATATTTAACAGTTAGCATTTTAACTTTGTAAATTAATCAGATGTTTAACAAACAAATTTACTCACAAATTTATTTTTTTTTTACATTACACCAGAGAAGACACACAATGAAAAGGCAGAAAAACCATTGAACACAGAACAAGACACAAGGGATATTAGACAATATTTTACTAGTTTTTGACTACCTAGAGAGACTTGTGAATTAAGTTTTATTTTAAAGGCACTTTTATTTTACCCAATTTAAATTGAACCTTTTAAATCACGTGAATTAAAGGTATTTGGGTCTATTTTTTAAATTTTCATGAGCGCTCATTTTCTAATTGTCAATCTTTATAACACGAGTGTGTATACAACATAATAGCAAAGGCCTTGTAGCTTTTTAGGCAATCTTCATTGTAATGGTACAGATGTTTAAAAACTTCATAGTTGAATAAAAAATATAACTGATCAAAACAACATTAACCTAGATGCATAGGACCAAAATCATGAGCTCAAAAAATTTTAGAAAAATGACAGGCTGTTAACACAAGTTTAGGCAAAAAGACATTTTTAACCCCTTTTTTCTTTTTTCTTTTTCTGGGGCTTAAACTTACTTCTCTATTTGCATTTCAATGCAAGTCTTGGCTGAGGTCTGGAAGGGCGGGGAACTGTAATTGTGAGCAGATACCCTAAGGCACTTTTTTTGAATCTCTGGTACAATCTTTTTGTTAAATGTGCCATGACCTGTTTACTTCTTTAGTGTGCCTCCTCGCCTCTGAGTGGAGGCCCACAGGGTCTGTGGGGCCGCGTTGGGGCCGGTCGGAGTGGGGGGGGGGGGGCTCACGGGCAGCGCGAGCCAGGCAGGCGCCCGGGAAAGTTGGCGACCCTACGCGGCCGCCACTCACATGGCGCTTTGGAGGGTGGCCGCTCTTTGTTGCAGGCTCCGGGCCTGCCGCCTGCGGCTCCGCACCCGCGCCGGCGCCCACTCTGAGTTTATTGTGTCTGGCGGAGTCTCCAGCAGCCGGGCCGGGCGAGAGGGCCAGAGTGTGACATTCATCGTTGAAAAAAGCACACCACTTTAAATATAGGGGCCCTGGGAGGATGGCCTTAGTTAGATTTTTCCAGTCTTGTGTAGTACACTGCTGGTGAGCTAAGCACTGTAGGATGGTTTCGGCTCAAGGTGAGTTAGGTCCATCCTCCGAAACTGCCTTTTTTAATTCCTTAAGATCTTGTGCCTCCCAGGGATTCCAGACAGCGGGCCTATTGCCTCCAGGGTTAGCATTTACCGGGTATGCCATTGCGGACGGAGAAGTTCCCCGGAGGGGTGGTGGCGAACATTCGCCTGCCGAACAAAGCAGCGGTGGTGGTGGCCTGTCGGCCACACAAGATAGCGGGTCCCACGCGTCGGAAGGAGGGCAAGATGGCGGATGGCCCTTATCCTCTAAAAACTTCTGAGGAGATTTAAGGGGAGGGGCCATGTGCCCCGAGGGAGAGGACTGATCGCATCTAGTATAAGTTTGCCCCATTTTTATTAGGGGATACTCCTACCTTGTGATCCCGATTGGCCCGATTCCCCTGGAGACTTTGTGTTGCAATTTCCTTGGGGCCCCACGTTGTGGCGCCAATTGCTGGGGTTTCTAGCTCCCCCCAGACCCGGGTTTAACCTCTTCTGGCCAGCGGAGAAGGCTGGGGGAACACGCCCCAGTGGTGAGGTGAGATCAGGAGAGGTAGAAGTCAACTGGTGGCCATGCTCAGCCCTCACAATAGAAGACAATCAGGCATACACCAGGGAGTCCAGTCAAGGCTCGAGCTCGGTATATTGAGGAAGTTGGATGGCCTTTATAGAAGACATGGACCAATCAGCAGAAAGATCATAGGGGCACATAGGGAACATGAGCAAATCACATTGGTAGAGCCATTAGCCTATCCTAGTGGCAGTCTGACCTCTTGACATACGTGAGGGAAACAACCCTTGGCTAGGCAAAGTTCCCGTATCAAGAAGTGGGAGACAGCCAGAGAGTTTCTATCTACTGGCATGTTCTTAAAGTCCCCAACATTTCCATATCTCCTTCTATCAATTAACAGGGAAAATTCTCTCTGTGTTACCTGCTAAGTATTCCACTGTACCCTACATCCCACCCCCATATTCCTACCACATAATATCCTTAAACCAACCCCTGGGAGTGACTTTATCCTAGTGAAAGTACACTCAAGAACATTCCCTACTTGATTGCTCCAGCTATCATGCAATGCACATTTTCAACATTTTTAGAGATGAGGAAACATAAGCCAGGAAGGATAAATCACCACTTTGCCCACAATTAAATCAAGACTCCAAACAAAATGTAGATACCAGGAATGCAAGTACAAATATTTCTTGCCTAGTGGATTCTCTTGTGAGCTGGGCACCTTGGAGCAGCTCCATGTGAGTAGGGCCTCTGGGCACCTTATCTATGTTCTGCTTGAGAACAAGGTGCTCTGCCAGCTTGCACTTCTCAACCAGTTGTTCTCCATGGCCCTCATGGCTGAGAATGTCCTTGAGATGCCTATTGATGAAGAAAGAAGCATGTCTCCCTTCCTGCAGCTTCCTGGGCCAACTCTCATGCCTGAATGTCAATTAGAAAATTGAAATTCCTATTCTACCATCTTTTTTTTTTTCTTCACCCTTTTGTCCCCTCCCTTAAGTGCATGTATGAAGACATGAATGGTGTGAACATACTTTGTATACAACCAGAGATATGTAAAAATGTGCTCTATAAGTATAATATGAAATGTAATGCATTCTGCTCTCATTTACAACAACTTAGAATAAAAATTAAAATGAAAAAAGAAAATCGAAATTCCTAAGGTAGGATACAAAGGGAAATTTATTAATTAGAACTCAATGAATGATAGGATATTAGGGCTATGCCAGAGATTTCTATGACACTATTCCTTTGAAGCTTTCAAACCAGAATTCTGGTACGCTTTGCGCAACTGTGCATACATTTTTTTGCACTTGTCAATTTAGCTCCTGGAGACTAGTAAACACCCAGTGTTGGTGGTTCATGTAGTTCCTGGGTCTTTTTCTTTAAATACTATGAAAAAATATATATTTGTGTGTGTGTGTATATATGCATGTATACAGGGATACAAATATATAGATACATAAACGTGTGTATATATGTGTGTGTATACATACGTATATATACACATACATATTCTGCATTCCTTGATGTGATATCACTACTACTGAAGATAAAGTATGTGGAAGAAGGTCTTTTGACCATACGTGCGATGTTGGATAGGACCTGGGAGTATAAGACTGATTCAGAGTAACTCTATAAGTACCAGAAGGAAAACATACAACCATGAGTGGGCAATGGCATTGTTGTTTGGGTGAATGAAATTGTTAAAATCAGCAGTTTGTGTGTATCTCTGTGTCATGAATGTAGCCATGTTTCTGTCTGTCCTTCCAAGGACTGTCTCCATATTTGACCTGTCCTACTTATTCTTTTTAGACAGGTGTTTTGTTTTGTTTTTCCCTTTTTCTTCTTCTTCCTCATTTTCATGATTCTCTGCAAATTCAGAAATATTCTGTCAGACATGAAGTAGTTTTTTGTCATCCTGGCCTACCTGGGCATGGCAACATAAATATTTATTTATGAATTTAGAATATGCTGGGAGAATTGTATTGTAAAGCCCCATATTTAATTTTTTTGAATTTTTTAATAATTGTAGATGGACAGCATGCCTTTATTTGTTTAGGTTTTTTATGTGGTGCTAAGGATTGAACCCATGCTAGGCAAAGGTTCTGCCACTGAGCTACAGCTACAGCCCCCATGTTTAATCTTTAAAGGGATTGCTTTAACACTGGCCTTCACCCGCCATGAATTTCTTGACCTTGTCATGGTCCAAATGTGAGATGAATAATAAACCTGGTAAAATGTTACTTATAGAAATGTGAAGTTTTCTGTGACCCAGAGACCATGTTGCCACTCAGTTGTAACAAGGGCCTGAGGCCACTTACCTGGGTTGAGCCTGTGGACAAAGTGCTCTGCCAGCCTGTTCACATCAGCCAGTTGCTTTTGGAGAACCTATCCCTGATAACTGTCAAAGACTTCCTTGGTGAGGAGGGCCTTGAGATGCTGACTGAGGGAGAAGGAGGTATCTCTCCCTTCCAGCGACTGCTGGGGCAACTGGGTCAGCTTTCAAGCTTGATCATGACTTACAACAAAACATTTACTGTTGCAGGTAGAAGGGAAAGCATCAGAGTGGGATGGGGGTATTGATAAGGATTTGAGAGAGGTGTTTCTGAATGCATCACAGGGGAGTCCTTCAGTGCAGTTCTGACTCATTTAATACCAGAAGTCCATGAGCTTTTTATAGTTTATTTGAACTCTATTTTCACATGGAAGACACACATCATTATACATTTTCCACAGCCAATAGAATGAACAACATAGAGTGAATTCCACTGTAAACTGTGGTCTTTAATTAATAACAATTAAATGATTGTTATGCCTGATCAGTCGTAACAAACATAACAACTCAATCTGGGCTGTTTTGAGGAGAAATTCTCTCTATGGAAGGTGTTGGGAGTGTAAAGCAACATTCCCATCATCAGATGTTACTGTATCAAGGCCCTAAACAAACTCCAAAGGCTGAGGGTCTATATCATTTCCAAAGCACTCATGGATATCCATCCCAGACATGTTGGCTATAGATACTCTGTGGCTATTTCTATAGATCAGGACACAGATTCAGGAGAGATAAAATGATCCCTGGCCCACAGTAGTAAGCAAAGCAGTCAGGCTAGAGGCTGGGACACTCTCACTCCTAGTCCAGAGTGATGTCAGTTTAACATGTGACCTTCTGTCATATCCCCTTTCTGTACATAAACATTAAGTAGATGCTGCCTCTTCATCCTGAAACTATTTTTAATCAAGGAGAAAGGACATTGTTGGACTGCTATGATTTTCATGCTGTGTATTTTTCTTCTGTGTTCCCACTCAGGCAGTCCTGATCTTTCCAAACCCTAAATTTGACATGGAAAAAAGAAGAAATGGTCAAAAGATCACTTGGTGAATGGAGCATCCTGAGATCCAGGAACTTTGGAGCAGCTCAGTGTAATCTGGGCCTCTGACAACTTTACATGGGCTGTTTGAGGACAAGCCACTCTGCCAAGCTGTGCCCCTCAGCCAGTAGCTCATGGAGGTCCTGCCTCTGGTGACTGTCAGAGTGTTCCTGGGTGAAAAGGTACTTCAGATACTAGTTGAGTAGAAATGACACATCTCTCCACTGTTGTAATTTCCTCCTTAATTGAGACAGCTCCAGGGCCTGATCTTGAATAATGATATTGTGTTTTTCTGAAGTGGAATACAGAGAAATTTAAGCCTGCAGAGTTTTACAATAGATAGTCTGAGCTTTGACAGAGATTTTGGTGAGAACATGCCCAAGGAGCTCTCAAAGCAAAATTCTCTTAGCCTGTGGTAAAAGGAAAAAGGTGTGTGTGTGTTGGCGGGGAAGGGTGGGTAAACGAAGGCAAACTCTGTGTCAGAAAGTGCTCTCTGTAAGATTCCTAGACATCCCCCTAGACATTCTCTAATCAAAGTCATGTGTCTTCCTGAATCTCCTCCATAAATATGCCCCTTCAGTTTCTCATTTGGCCAAGGACATTTCCATGTGGAAATACACGTAGTGCATTGTGCCTGGATGGAATGTAAACCACACACATAAATGTGTCCTGATTCACACAGCTGGAGTTAATGGGAACAATGAGAGGAAGAAAAGATCAACAGACTCAAGAAGTCAGGAGGTAATGGGGCTAAGAGTAAATGAGGCAGGACTTGCACAACATTGTGGTTACACCATCACACAACTAGGTTGCTCACATAAAAACTTGCTTTATTTTATATTTTGTGATTATTTTAGCTCAATGCATTTTGGAAAAGTGGAAATGAAACTTTTCAAAACAATTTTAGACCATCGTGTATGTGTATAATGTTATTTGTTGCCTAATAATTTTATAAATATTGGGTAGGCATGTGCCTGCCATGGTACTTCATGCCCTTTCTTGCTCAGATGAGGTCTTCATTCCCCGAGCTGAGCTGCCTCACTCATACATCTTCCTACCTGCTTGAACTGCGCATAGCCCCCTTTCCTGGGCTGCTCAGCTAGTGTCAACCTCTCTGCCAACTCCCCTCCTTGCACTGAAACTTCTCCCCCAGCACAGAATCTATAATATCTTTGTGCTTTCAACACTCTGAGACAAGGCAAACAAGCCTGCCTCAGTGGACAGCTGGACATGCTACTGTGGGCACTGCCTTCAGAGGAGGAAGCAGGCCCACCCCAAGGGCAACAGGAACTAAAGACCCAGGCTCTATGGAGGGACCTCCACCTCTTGAAATCTCCCAAAATACATGGTAGTTGATTATCCTCAATTTATAGATGAGGAAAGAGAAGTTCAAAGACACAGGAAGTATCATGGGAAGGTAATTCAATGTATTTGCTATCAGATTCACTTCTGACTCTGAATCCTGGACTACTGTAATTATCAAAACTAAAGCCCCTGAAGTCAAATACTAAGCTGGGCATGAAGCATTGATTCCTTGTACATTCCTTGTACATTGATTCCTTGCCCCCTAGGACTACAGGGCTGAAGGTTCTCTTGTGCTCAGAATTTGGAAAATGAACAAGCATCTCCAACTTAAAAAATTGTATCTTGATATGCTTGTGTAAAGTATAAGGCTTAAGACTGTAAATGCCTGAAAGAAATATGTCTAACACTTATAAAGTTTGTATTAAATGGGAAGTAATAGAACAAGGAGCTATCAGTGTTTACTCTGTGCCAGGCACTGATGTAAAATCTTTAAGAGAATTAACTCATACCTACATGACAACTCATAAATGTAGGTACTATGATACCACATAAATAGTAGGAAACTGAAGAAGAGACAAGAAACCCATATTAGAGCCTAGGAGACTAAGAAAAATATTACTAAATTATAGTCTGCCTTAACAGGTTTCTATACTTAATTTTTTTGTATTCCTTCCATATTAAAAAATGGCCAATAAATTTTTTGGGGAAAAAATGTAGGTAAGTGAGGCAGATTCGAGCTCAGAGGTGGCAAGTTTCTTTCTTTACCATAGTGATTAGCACATGTCCCTTTTCCATGATTCCTTTAGTCCCAATAATCCACCTTACTGAACAGGCCAATGAACTCCCATTGACAAGCTGACTGTTGGAGGGGAGGGCCTACCCTTCAGAGCAGCTTGGGTTTTACTGGGGCTGACAGTCTCCTCCACCTAGCTTCGTTCTCACTTTGACCTCATATCACCTATTTCAAACCATATAGCAGCTTCTAGACTAGTTGACTATCCAGCAACTCTGAAGGTTCACCAGCTCAGGGACAGACCTAGAGAGTGCTAAAGATTCTCTGATGTCCCAGAAACTTTTTTTTTTCTTCCTTGTACCGGGGATTGAACTCAGGGGCACTTGACCCCTGAGCCACATCCCCAGCCCTATTTTGTATTTTATTTAGAGACAGGGCCTCACTGAGTTGTTTATCGTCTCACTTTTGCTGAGGCTAGCTTTGAACTCACAATCCTCCTGCCTCAGCCTTCTGATCTGCTGGGATTACAAGCATGTACCCACAACTGGCAGAAACATACTGCACTACAGGGAGAAGACTCCTACATTCATAAGAAGAGCCTGTGTCCCTGGAAACAGGGATTTCCTCACCAGCAAAGTCCCTGGTCTTGACTGTGTCACTTCTGGATACCACTATTTCAGTTAATGCCAGACTGTACTTCATTTCCTTTAAAGAAAGTGCTGTGCTTTGCTACACAGGTTCCCAGCATAACCACAAAGTGCTGTTCACTTAGTACTCAACAGAAGCTTGAACTGAGTGGAAAATAATTAGTCCCGGACCCTTAGACCAACACACTTGTTATATACCTGTAGGATCTGATATGATACAAAGAGGATCCTATAGTAAAAAAAAGGTGTGTAGAAATCTATTTTTGAGAAAAAACAGGGAATTCTGTGCCTTCAGTAGTAGTCAATAGTTGGGACATTAACCATATTTCCATTCTACACCTAAGAATAAACTAGAAGATGCTATATTCTTTGTGCTACATTTTTCCATTGTCACTAAATTGAAGGTAAAATACCAATCCCTAGTTTCTACAAATATGCTGAGGATGGAATTATATAAGAGGAAAATCAGTTTGGAAAATATCTTGTTTCTCAGAGGAAACAGCTGATCATTCATCACTTGTTGACTGTGACAATTTACAGTACACAATTTACAGTATTTCTGCAGCTGATTGGCCAAAGAGTAGGCTGTTTACTTAGAAGTTTTTCATTGAGGTTTTGAAACTGCTGTTTGTTCTCTTCCAGTTGAGACTACAATTCCTGTTGATTTCCAGGAGGTTCATTTCTGCTGATAGATTGGGTGAAGAGCTGACAGATACTGTCATGATGACCTTTGTGACAGAAAAGGTATAGCCTGGGACTGCAGTGAAGAAACCCAAACATGTCATGGGTTAAAAACAAGTGAAATCAAATAAGTTTCATGAGGCCTAGGGGATGACAATAGCTTAATGATTAAATTACTTTTGAGAAAAGTTGATCAACACCCTGCAACTTTTAAGAGTCCTTAATTCATAAAACAAATCTCGAGATGCCAGAGCTTAGAGCTGAAGACTATGCCAGTAGCTCAGATTCAAGAGTGAGGAGATAAGGCCAGTGCACCAGGGAACAGTCTAATAATTAGAAGGTTGGAGATGTCATGGAATGTGGGGAACCCCTGCCTTCCAGTTGCCTTATCCAGGCTGATCCATAGACCACCTGGTCTCTTCAGAAGGTCACCACATATGTGAACTCCCCATTCACCTGCCAGTTTCAACAGTGTGTACCCTTATACCAATACAACCAACCTCTCTTGCCCCCCAAACTAAGCATACTTTATGTTTCTCCCTTTTGTGTATGTTGAGAATCATCAGAACAGAAATAGTTGCCCAGTCCTCAGGACTACCCAGAAGTAACCTCACCATTTCTTTAAGATTAAAGTGGATCTTAAGGACTTTCCTCAAGTGAAAAATGTAAACTTTGCCAATGTCAAACTGTCATGATGTTCTTCTCTGAATGTCCACCCATTATTTCCAAGTCCATTAAAATATATAAAAGAGCTGGGCACAGTGATGAATGCCTGGAGTCCCAGATGTTCGGGGAGCTGAGAAAAAAGGATCACAAGTTCAAGGCCAGCCTCAGCAACTTAGCAAGGCCCTCAGCAACTTCATCAAACCCTGACTCAAAAAATAAAGAAAAGGATTAGGGATGTATCTCAGTGGCAAATTGCCCCTGGGTTAAACCCCTAGTACCAAAAAATCACCCCCCCCCAAAAAAAAAGAAACCCCAAGAGTGCTATATAACTCTAAGGAAGTAATTATGAGTGTTATATTTTGTTTTTTCCTTTATTAATATTATTCTTGTTATCTTCCAATCTTATATTGACATCTTTTCTCTTCCTGGACAGTTGTTGGTGTTTCACTAAATCTAAATAAAGTTTGACATCACTACCTCTTAACCTCTTCCTCTATGTTTCCTTGCTTTTTTTGTTTTGTTTTGTTTTTCTTTTTGTTTTCTAATGTCACTAAACACTACATTTCATATTTGTTAATATGGATTTAATTCTAGCCACACAAGAGCTATTTCTAAGGTCAATGTGATTATGGTTATATATAGAAGGGTATATATAGGTTATATATACCTTGAGTACATATAAAGTCCACCCATTTTGAGAAGACTTATAAATATGATGCTATTTTTGTTTTCATTCAGTTCACTCACATATCAAACAATGCAGGACCCATCTGAAGTTTAGATGGACATCCATCAATGTGAGGTATGGCCCTTCTCATCTCACATCATCTTCCAATTACTCTGTGTATTAATGCTGGTGCTGAGATTTATCTAAGTCTCTAAAGGAATTCCTTACTTCCATAAGAAAAGTTACTATTGGCCCAGGACAAATTTGGTAGAGAATAGTTGCAGATCATAGACTACATATTTAGTGTCCATTAGATCCAGAGTTTTGCTATATTCCTATTTCTAAGAAATAATGTTACTCTGAGCCAGCTCACTTGCTATTTCAGAACCCTCAACTCCTTTTCTCCACTATCATCTGGTCATTGTACAAACTCTCGCTCCTACTTTGTGACCTAACCTGGGATATGTTTTCTTTCTTGGCCCTAGAGTCACAGCCATTCTTCCAGCTTGTTTTAGTGCATGAGTGGCCTCAGGTATCAGGTCAGTGGAAGTTTTGCTATTTGGCATAGGGCCATCAATTGGGTCACTTGGGTAATATATTTTCTCCAGAAGTCTTTAGGCACTGCTAAGTGCAGTAAATGTTCTCTTGCTATAGGACAATTAAGCACAGTCATGCATTGAATTTCTCTAGATTTACTTTTTGAGCAGGATCTTGACTTTGTTGGAGATTCACTGCTCAACCACGTTATTGGATTGTCCACTTGATTTCTACGTGGCTTCTCTTGATTTTGCTACTATATAAATATAATCTGTGAATGGGAAACATGGAAGGGATCCATGATAAGTATTGTGGACTCTTAACTGTGGGACACTCATTGAAAGAGATTTTCCAGATTCCTTTTGTCCTAAATCCTTAAGAGATGAAGTCCAGTGCTGACTCTGCTTTACATTGCCATCTCCCTTTACCAGGTAGGGCCTATTGCTGTCTGCTATCAATGTTCTCACTGAGAACCTTGGCTGAATTTCAGTAAGGACTGGTATATCCTTCCTCTGCATCCCCAGTGTAACCAGTACAGTGCTTTACCCACAGGGCCTCAGCAAATGCATTCATTGAGCTTAACTAACTTAGAATGCAAATTCTTTAGGTAAGTGAAGATTTTACATTTACACACATGGATAGGGTAAATAGAGGAGTAAAGCAGGGATGTTAGCTTATTCTGTTTCTAAAAACACAAGAATTGTTGATTATCATCCATTTGAATATCAGAAAGCCAGGATTTTAGCCCCACATTCCTCCCTACCTTTGGATTACTCCAATCCTTTTCCCCCATTTGAACAGAAGGTTGAGAAAAAAGTAACAAGAGTTACATATCTAGGAATACGGCCAGTATTAATTTGCTGTGATATGTGGAGAGGAGAGGATAGTGAGGTTTAGAGAGGATAGTGAGGTTTAGAGAGAACATCATGACAATTTTCACAAGGACAAACTCATACATCTTACTTAATTTGCCTCTTTCTCTCTCCAACTGGATTGAACATAGTCAGTAGCTACTGATGTTATCAGTTTTATTTTCAGACCTTGACACTGTGGATTGCTCTGAGCTTGGGGAGGATCTCCACAATTTTCTAACTTTTACCTCTGGGAAAATTCACCTTTTCGTCACTGTGACAAATACCTAAGAAAAACAAAGGAGGTAAGATTTATTTTGGATTATGTTTTAAGAAGTTTCAGTCCATGGCTGGCTGACTCCATTGGTTTGAACTTGAGGTAAGGCAAAACATCTTGGTGGAAGGGTGTGGTGGAGTAGAGCTGTTCAGTTCATAGCAGTCAGGAAGAAGGAAAGGGGAAGAGAGCGTGGGGTGGGGGGACAAGAAATACTATTACAGGGCCTGCCTCCAGTGACCTCATTCCTCCAACCCTGCCCCCCAGTCTACAGTTCACCTACCTCCCCATAGTCTATTTATCAAGAGATTAATCCACTAGTTAGATTAGAACCCTCATGCTCCAATCACTTCCTAAAAGTCTCACTTCTGAACAATTCTTCGTGTGGGACCAAGCCTTCATGAAACCAGTCTTTGGGGGACATTTCAAATCCAAACTATAAGAGAATCAAACCAGGTTCTCATGACAAAGATAGAAAAATCCCCAAAGAATTGATAATATAACTTTAGGACTTGCTATGAAGCTATAGTAAGCAAAACAGTATCAAGTTGTTGGGGAAAAAAATCAACAGAAACATCAATGGAAAAGAATACAGAGGCCAGAAACAATCCTATAGAAATGTCAGCTATTGGGCTGGGGTTGTGGCTCAGCGGTATAGCACTCACCTAGCACATGCTGGACCCTGGGTTCAATTCTCAGCACCACATAAAACTAAAGAAAATAATATAAAGATTTTTTTTTTTTTTTTTTTTTTTTTTGGTACCGGGGATTGAACTCAGGGGCACTCAACCACTGGGCCACATCCCCAGCCCTTTTTTGTATTTTATTAGAGACAGGGTCTCACTGAGTTACTAAGTGCCTGGCCATTGCTGAGGCTGGCTTTGAACTCGCGATCCTCCTGCCTCAGCCTCCCAAAGTGCTGGGATTACAGGCGTGCGCCACCGCGCCCAGCAATATAAAGATTTTAAAAAATATTTATTTATTTACTTTTAGTTGTACACAATACAATGCATTTATGTTTATGTGGTGCTGAGGATCGAACCTGGGCCGCGCACGTACGAGGTGAGCGCTCTGCCGCTGAGCCACAACCCCAGCCCCAATAAAGATATTTTTTTTAAAAAGAAATGTCAACTATTTTTAACAAAGATAAAAAGTTAATTCAATGGAGAAAGGATAGTCACTATAATAAATGATGCCAGAACATAGACATCCACGTTTTTTAAAAATCTACACAGAGATCTTACACCTTTCATAAGATGGATCACAGATATAAATGTAGCGGTGTAAAACTATAAGACTTCTTGCTGTGGTGTGGTTGTGTTTTTAATATGTCCCCAAATATCCATGTGATGGAAGCTCTCTCCCCACTGTACCACTACTGAAGTGATGGGGTCTTTAAGAGATGGTTAGATCTGGGGCACCACCTTCAGCAGGGATGAATGTAGTTCTCCAAGGATGACAGGACTGGGTCAGTTCCTGTGAGATTAGGTTGTTGTAAAAGAGGAGACTCCTCTGTCTCCTGCTTCTTTCACCTTGTGGTATCTCTAGCACACACTTCCACTGTGTGCTGCCATCTTCCATGTTATGACAAAACAGCCTCTAGCCAGATGTGCTTGCCCATTAGCCAAAATAAAACTTTCCTTTATAAAGTACCCAGGCTTAAGTATTTTGTTAAAGGAGCACAAAATTGACTAAGATGAAACTAATGATATCATGAAAAAATCTAAGTGACCTTTGGTTTGGTGATGTCTCTTAGATACAACACCAAAAGCACAATCCACGAAGGAAAAATTTGGCAAGTTGAACTTCACTGAAATAAAAAAAGAAAAAAAAAAACTTCTATTCTGTGAAAAATGCTGTTAAAAGAGACTGAACAAACAGTACAGAGACTTGGAGAAAATATTTGCAAAATACAAATCTGATGAAGGACTGGTATACAAAATATACAAAAAGCCCTTAAAACTCAACAATATTAGGGGTTGGGGTGTAGCTCAGTGGTAGAACACTTGCCTCACACGCGTGAGGTACTGGGTTCAATCCTCAGCACCACATAAAAATAAATAAATAGAAGATATTGTATCTATAACGGTTGACCGTTATGGAAAGCAGTATGGAGATTTCTTGGAAAACTGGGAATGGAACCATCCTATGACCCAGCCATCCCACTCCTGGGTCTATTCCCAAAGGACCTAAAAACAGCATATTACAGTGACACAGCTATCTCAATGTTTGTAGCTGCACAATTCACAATAGCTAGGTTGTGGAACCAACCTAGATGTCCCTCAGTAAATGAGTGGATTAAGAAAATGTGGTATATACGCACAATGGAATTTTACTCAGCAATAAAAGAAAACAAATTAATGGCATTTGCAGGTAAGTGGATGAAGTTGGAAGACATAATGCTAAGTGAAGTTAGTCAGTCTCAAAAATCCAAGTACCAAATGTTCTCTCTTATATAAGGAGGCTATTTCAAAGTATAGTTGGATGGGGGTACATAGGAGGATTAGAGGAACACTAGAATGGTCAAGGGAAGGGAGGGTAAGGGAGGGAGCAAGAGGGGAGGGAGGGGGAGAAAAAAAAAAAGGTGTTTGAATGAGACGGATATCATTTTCCTTAATGCATGATTGAAGACCTGAATTGTACGAATATAGTTTGTATACAAACAGTTGTATGTAAAAAGATACTAAATATATGCACTATGAGTTGTACATATTAAAAATTATAAAAATAAAATTTAAAAAAAAAGCTAAAAAGAAGAAGAAGATATTGTATCTGTCTACAACTAAAAAAATTTTTTTAAAAATAATAGTAAAGCAAGCAATACAATTAAAAATGGGCAAAAGATCTGGACACCTCACCAAAAAAGATATACAGATGATGTCAAGTAAGCATATAAAAGGATGTCCAAAATCATTTTCCATTATGACATTCAAAAGTAAACAAAAATGAGATAACCTCTACACACCTATCATAATAGCTAAATTCTTTTTTTTTTTAATGACAGTACCAAATGCTGTCAAAGATGTGGAGCGTACGATTGAGTCATTGCTAGTGGAAATGTAAAATGATATAGTCACTTTGGAAGACAGCTCATCAGTTTATTACAAAACTAAGTGTAATCTTACCATATAACAAAGTGATTACAGTACAAGGCATTAACAAAAATGTGATGAAAACTTATTTTCACAAGAATACTTTACATGAGGGCTTACAGTAATTTTATTCATAATTTTTAAGACACTGGAAGTAATCAAGATGTCCTCTACTAAGTGATGGATGAACAAACTGTGAATCCATACAATGGAAGAGTATTAAGAAACAATGAGGGGCTGTGGTTGTGGCTCAGTGGTGGAGCTCTCGCCTATCACGTGCAAGGCACTGGGTTTGATCCTCAGCACCACATAAAAATAAATAAAATAAACGTATTGTGTCCAACTACAACTAAAAATAGATATTTTTAAAAAAGAAACAATAAAATTGTTAAGAAGTGAGCTATGGAGCCATCAAGGAACTTTAAATATCTAAAGTGAGAAAGAAGCCAGTCTGAAAATCTATACACTATCCAACATTCCATTCTAACCCTATGAAATTCTGGAAAATTCAGAACCATAGATAGTAATCAGCAGTTGCCAAGATTGAGAGAGGAGGGAGGATAAACTGGTAAAGCACAGGGAACTTTTCAGTAGTGAAAATATTCTGTATGAAACTGTAATGGGGTTAAAGACATTCCACATTTGTCATAATCCATAGAACTATACAGCACAAAAAATAAAATTGATTGAAACCATGTACTTTAATACAGATGTATCAATATTGGTTCATCAATTGTAACAAATACATTAAATTAAGAAAAGATACTAATAATAGGGAAAATGTGTGCAGGGAGAGGAATATATGGAAACTCTGTACTATATGCTCAATTTATATATAAACCTAGAAGTATTCTTAAACAAATGTCAGGATGGGATAGCCCCAAATCAAAGTGTTGGTGGTATCCTGTGATGGCATAGTCAGTACTCCTTGTAGCAGTGCATCAACCTGGATTCAGAGTCATTTCTTATTTCCATGCTTGAGCCCTGAGTGTCCCCTGGAATCCAATTAGATTGAGGTAGCCTCTGAGCTCTGAACAGTGAAGAGAGACCAGTGGCATTGGTAGGACAAGAAGAAACCACTTCTCAGGACATACATAACTCAGTGAATGCAACCATTGAGCCCTCACAGCATCCCAGTAGCCCCCACAGATCAAAGAAGAAGGAGACCAGGAGCAACTGAGGGCTGCAGGATGGAAGATAAAAGAAACTTCAGAGAATGGTAAATCTTGAGAGAGAATCAGAGGTTGGATAAGAATCTGTGAGGAGTAGAGTGTCCTGGTGTGGCCATGAACCACCTGTCTTTTCCATTAACAGCCATGTGCTGATTGTAGCACAGAGTGGAAAAAAAGAAACCACTGTAGAATCATAGGCTGTTACCATGGGGTGAGAAGATGTTCCATAGTTCCTCATTCTTCTCTGAAAACACATTCAAAACCCACTGGTACTGCAGACTCTGAGTCTTGTCTGGTCAAATTTAGTTTTGGACATGAATGGGCTAAGTAGCTTGACACCCAAATGCTAATCCATGACTTTCTCCACCTACTTTCTCTTCTCTCAGAAATTGCCTCACACTGCAAGTGGCAGCCATAGCCCCTTGGTCTGATATAACTGCTTCTCATGGTGGCATTTTAAGGGACTTCCAGTCTTTGCTCCTCCCTTAATCGGGGTGGCGGTGGGGGGGGGGAGACTCTGTTAAGTCCCTCAGCTCACAGGTCTGCAGAGCAGTCTTGTTCTTCCCAATACTGAGGGAGGAAGCACCAGTGATAGACTGTGAGCAAGGAAAGGCAGCAACCAGAGAGATCATGCACCTGGGACCGCTAACTATAATGCATCTCCATGGAAAGCAGATTCTTGTTAAAAGTTTGAGCAACTGACTTTCTTCTGCTAGGAAAAGACAGAACCCCTGTTTTTCATCATCCAATTTTCTCAGTCCTTGGACTTTTGCTGTTGATTTAATTATTGTACAGTGAAACTTCTGTTTTCTTCTGGTAAACATTCTCAATGATGTTTAACTTGTTAAGGTTAGTGTAGTCATCACCATAATCAGAACACAAGTTTGTTTATTTATTTATTTACTCACTTATTGTAGATGGACACAATACCTTTATTTTACTTATTTTTATGTGGTGCCGAGGATTGAACTCAGTGCCTCACACATGCCAGGCAAGCATTCTACCACTGAGCCACAACCCCAGCCCTAGAACACAAGTTTTGTCTTTTCAAAAATCTTCCTCATGCTCTCTCTTTACAATCACATCTCTCCTCAAAACAAGCCTGGCACTCACCAATCTGTTCATCACCGTGGTTTTGTCTTATTGACAATATCATAGGACCAGAATCATAATACATAACTTTTAAGGACTGGCTTCTTTCACTCAGTACAGTGACTTTGATGTTCTTCCAAGTTTTTCTATGTTATCAACAGTTCATTTCTTTATTTTTTTTGCTGAGGGTTCCATTCAGTGAAAATGTCTCTGTTTTTCTATTAATCAGCTGAAAAATATTTTGTTGATTTTTTTTCTTTAAATATTTATTTATTTACTTTAGTTGTACACAATGCAATGCATTTATGTTTACGTGGTGCTGAGGATCAAACCCAGGCCGCGCATATGCGAGGCGAGCGCTCTGCCGCTGAGCCACAACCCCAGCCCAGCTGAAAAATATTTTGTGTTGGTTTTAGTTTAGGGCTACTACTATTAGAACTGCTATGAACATTCCTGTAGAGGATTTTGTGTGAACATAAGTCTTCATTTTCCTAAGGTACAGATGTCCACGAGTGGGCCTGCTGAATCATACAAGTATCCTTAACTTGAAAAGAAACTTTCAAATCTTTCCAGAGTGGACATACCATTTTGTACTCCTACCACTAGTGTATGAAAGTTGCAGTTACTACTCTGACTAGCTCATCTTCTGATATTTCTAATGGAAGTACAGAGGTGCCTCACTATGGTTTTAATTTGCATTTCCCTTCTGTCTGATGACAGGAAACATCTTTTCATGTGCTCCTGTGCTGAAATGTCTGCTCATGTCTTTTACCTCTTTTTTGTTGTTGTTGCTGTGTGTTTCATTGTTGTTAATTTTTATAGTTCTTTATATATTCTAGTCATGAGTCATTTGTCGTATTTGTGATTTATGTATTTTTCTCTAAATCCATCGCTTTTTGTTTTCTTAACTAGTTTTTTTACTAAAACAATTATAAAAAGGAATCTCAAAAAATCTTAAGGATTTCATTTAGAATACATCCTTTGACTACAAACTTGCAATCGCATAAAAAAAATAAAAATTAACTAAGGACTAAACAATTTACAAGGAGGGGAAGTGGAGGACCTGGGGTGAAGGCTTAAGAGTAGAAATGTCTGGAGAGAATGTGTGAAGGCTTAAGAGTAGAAATGTTGCTGCAGAGAAACCTGTTGATTACTTTTATGAAACTTTTCTTTACATAGTCTATTGTCTACTGAAGGGGACTCCAGTCCTTCAGTCTCCAGCCAGAACTAGAACTTGACTTGATGGCCTCAAGTCTGAACCTCTCCTCTTAACCTAACCTCTCTAAGCCCAGCAGGCAGCCTGTCTGCAAGGGAAGAAGATGAGGGGGAGGGGAAACAGTGTACCGGCCAGTCAACTTTAAGCCATTAAGTTCCAAATTTTTAATTCTGCCAATATTGCAATGAAATTGACACAGGTACATTAATATAGTTTGGAAAATTCATTCTAGAGCTTATTATGTAATTTATTATAATTAATAATGATATCAATAATATTTGCAAATATCAACAGTGATCATTTGCCTATTACATTTCTCAGAATACTAGAACTCTAAAAACACAAATATTTATTTCAAAATTACATAAATTCTATGTTTGTGGCTCAATGTAAAATTTTTGGTGTTTCATAAATGAGACGATGAGACATAATGGGCTAAGGGAAGCAGGGTTCCTGATTTAGCGACTACACATATTACAAGGGATTTCCTTAATCCCCCATACTACCAAGAAGAATGAAAATCAAATTAGTAAAAACAAAGTAACAGCTCCAGGCTTTCTGGGTGGACCAGCGTTCTTGGATGGATCCATAAGGGTTCAAACGACTTAGGAGAGGCTCTATAGTGGGCAAATGCGGTGTCTCAAACCTAGCAACTGAAAACTACCCTCTTGGCTCCCTACTGGTCCCCTTCTTTCTCTTTTCCTTGCTCCTTTCTCCATTCATGACCTTTCATGGCCTCTGACTCTCTTTTCAAACACTACAAAGTGAGCTGCTACTCCCACTTTATTTTGAGGGGTTTATATTTTGCAGTCCCTTGTAACTACAGAAAGTTTTAAAACGGAAGAAAAAAAATCAAAACTGCTCTGTAGCATGTGGTGGAGAACATCTTAACTCGGTAGGAAGATCTTTTAAAATCACCTAAATTTTTCCGAGAAGAGGAAGGAATCGCAATGAACTTTTCATGATCTCTTCCAGTGGAGTCTTCGGAGCTGGCAGGAGCATCCGGAGCCGGGCGATTCTGGGGCGCACCCTTCTTGCTGCTCAAGCTCCTTTCACCTTCGCCCGGGACGAACTCCCCTGGGACGTCCGGACTCAACCCCTGAGACACACCAATCCAGGCCCAGATCTTTGCTTGACCGAGTTCCAGGCTTCAGGAGATTCCCCACACTGGGGTGCAAAATTCTGGGCACCTGCGCCCCCTACTGGCCTCAACAGAGGCGCGGAAGCTCGCGGTTCTTCACGTAAAAGAGTGACAGGTAAGAATCCAATAAAACCAATGAAATACGCTCGAACCCAGGACGGGCAATGAGTCTCGTGCCCCCCACCACCACTGGGCTAAGGAATGCTATTTCATATTTTCAAATATTTTCTACTTGTACAGAAATAGGACAGTAATTCCAAATATGAGCAGGAGTTGGGGTGAGAGAAAGCCTGGGGAGAAGGATTTGGTGGTCAGAGGCTGAGGGTCACCTGAGGACACAAGAGTACTTGCCAGGTCCCTAGGCCCCTTGGCCGCGGGATGGGGACCTGCAATGTCAGCGAGCATGGAGCCAGCAGAGTCGCTACGAACTGGACCGTGTCCCAATTTCGCAGTGATTGCCGCCTGAGGAAGGTCCTCAGGTATCTGAACTAACGACCCAAGGGACAGCGCGGGGCACTTGGGCTGCGTGGTACGAAGGGCAGGGGAACCAGACCGGAAACCCTCCTTGTCCACTAAAGCAAGACGTGAAAGCAGAAACCGTGTCTCACTTAAGGATTTAAAGAAAATGGCTTTTATCCCAACTAAACAGAAAGGTCCCACCGAGACTTGAACTCGGATCGCTGGATTCAGAGTCCAGAGTGCTCACCATTACACCATGGAACCGCAGAAACGGTACGTGCTCGCCTCACCATAGGTTTGCAAATCCTTTCTTCAACTTCCGCTGTACTCCAGAATGCCTTCGGTGCTTTTGTCAGACAGAATCCAGGTACCAGCACTCTGAAACGGGGGAGTCACGCCCCCACCCCTCCTCACCTTCTCTCTACTCATCCCGTTAAGATTGTACTTCAGAGAATGAGCTTACATCCACTTTGAGATTAAAGACACGCGAAAGCGTTTTAGGCCTCCGTCAAACCCACCTGTTCCTCCTGGGTTGCTAGAGTTTCCTATCACGACATAAAATTCCTGCCCCACCCCCAAAAGTCTTTCTTCACTCTTCTTTGCAATTGTTCTTTTTCCCATTCTTATCCAGAGAGCGCTGATAACTTTCAGAAGCGGATTTGGGATTTACTGTGATTCTTCCTTTCCCCCTCCTTTATCCCCAACTCCCTTTTTCTCTTTTCGTCTTATTCCCAATTATCCGGCTTCCGCCGCCTCCCTCACCACTACTCCTCCCTTTTCCCTTTTCCCTGCTCCTTAATCTCTATATACAGCACAGATGATCAGAACTTCGGGAAGGGCGCCACCGCCTGCAAGGAAGGTGAGGGAACGCCGTTCACCGACGCGAGCAGCTCTGCGGCTTCTACCGTCAGAACGCTGTGCGGGTCTTTGCTGGAGAGATAGAGGTCCCAGCTGAGTGACCAAGCGTCCCCAGGCAATCCTCCCCTGGGCAACGCAGGCCTTAGGCTGGCACAGGACAAACCCGGAGCTAAGGTGATTCAAAGGTTAAAAAACAAAACAAAACAAAAAAACCCCTCAGGTTCCACACGGCTTACCGCTCACTCGCCAAGGCCAGCGAAATAAGCCACCTTGCATTATGTTCCTTTAATGCCCCAATTGAGAAACGGCAGTGGTTCCCTGCATCGCCCCCTTGTGGCTACATCGGGCATAGAGTACAATGTCCGAAGTTACTAGAGCCAGAGATGCCTGGCAGAGAACTGGAAAGTCCATCAAAGTAAGTCTGAGGTAGATGCAGTGGTTGAGAAAGCAACTATCTGGCATTTTAGGATTCAGAATATGCGTTTCAGGAATCATTGGCAGGCGGAAGAAAAACTCACAAGGGCCTCGATCCTGCAACTAGCCCTCCCACCTTTAAATGGTATGGCCAGTACCCGTGCACAAACCCAACATCAGAGCATTTGGACATTCCTAACTCTTGAGTGGAAGATGGGGTCTTATTGGTACAGGGCAGAGACAAATTTTTGCCCCTTAGTCTGTTCAGTGGGGAATTAGTGAGCCAAGAGCAGCAGTTTATATATGATTAACGAGTGGTTGCTCTTGAGGAAATGAATGTGGAGGAGCAGAATTTAATTTTTGTCTATGTATTTTTTTTATCATGTAACTTACAAAAGAACATATCCATGTGTTCCTTGTGTTTAAAAAGATAAAGGAGGAAAATAAGAAAAAGAAATATGATTCAGATGCCTATTGAAGGCAATTAAATTAGGGAGGGAGAAAAAATCATTTAGAGAGACAATTCTGAGGGAGCCAGAGTCCTGAGAAGATCCTAGGGACTACAGCTGGAACTCTACACAGACAACTGGGAACGAGGAAGGTGACTTGGACCCCTGCACTAAGCAGCATCCTCCTGCGGGTGTCTTCTTCTGGAATCCATCCCTACCCTCTTCTCTCTAAATGGCTCTCAAAAACACCTTCCCCTTCCTAAGGCTGGTTTGTACTTGTTTGATCACATGGGTTAATGATTTCATAATAACTGGACCCCATTTCCCACATTAAGAATAACCCAGTCATATATAAACACAAGGGAGCACTTTGCAGCCTTAAATGTGAGGAGCATCTCTAGGAACGGATATAGAGTTCTTTCCAGGATATGGTTTTTTATGTGAGGGGAAAAAAAGCAAAGTTGAAAGGAGTGTGTTAAGGAAGTGGGGGAGTTATATATTATTAATTAGATATATTGTTTTCAGGAACAATTGTTTGCAGAAAATAGCGAAAGTGTTTTTTTTTTTTTTTAATCTAAGGGTACATGGGAATGGATTCTAAGACATAGAAGTAGTTATTTTTAAAACCACATCAATATTTTATATATCCCCAAAAGAATGGAAAGGCTAACCTTAAAAACAAAAGCATAACAAATGAACCTATATGTCAAATAATAATATAACCACATAAATTTTAATTCAAGTAAATTTAGAAGGCAGTGATTGTCTATCTATAGTGGGGTGTATACTGAGGACATCTTGAACAGTATTTAGTAGGTTTATTTGTGGCAGAGGAATTGACATAATAATTCTGAAGCTATTTTGTAAGCCTTACAGGATACAGCAAATTAGTAAATGCATTGATATTGTCTCTGGAACAAGGCTATCAACTCTGGTGGAGGAGGACAAAACTATGAAATGGGAAAAATTAGAGAAGAACCCTATGGTGTTGGCTTGGAATTGTAGAGAGTTATATCAATTCATGATACACACTATTAGAGCCTTGAGGCAATGGTATCCAAGTAGCAGTGAGCCTATGTAGTGCCCATGGCTTGGTTTCTGAATACCATTTCCCATTAAAGGAAAGTAAGATTCCTTGTCTTAAAAAAAAAAAAATATGTGTGTGCTTTGAGTTTGGGGAACTAAAATTACAAGGTGAGCTTTGAACATTTTCTTGTGCCCAAAGACTAATAGGGACATTTCCTAAAGTCACAGAAGCCAACTAGAAGAAGTCCCTCTAGTCAAATCAAAGACCACTGGAACATCAAAAAGAATAATAACTATAAGGTATTGCAACATGTTGAATAAAAAAAGATTCCATATAATATTCATGCTATATACACATAGTAGAATCCATGTAGCATTCTTATAGAAAAGATGGAAGAGGGAAAATTACATGATTATTCATTGTAATGGTAGTCCAAAATTTTAGTTTTGCTACCCTAGTTCCTCCCTGTAGCCAAAGTTTTACTCCTGAGGCATGGTTTCATTCACCTAAGTTCCTAGCAATTTTCTGGGTTCAATGTAATTACTTTGAATTTTTATTTGACAAATTTTATTTATATAGCTACAAAAGAAGTGCTAATTATGCACATAAACACCCTTGTTAATATATAGGCAATATAGATACTAGATACTAAGGACTAAGAATTAGCTTCTTTGGGAAGCTTTGTAAAGTCTATAGATTGTAATTTACTGTTTTGGGTGCAAGCAGTATTTTCTTTTCTTTTCAGTTTTACTAAGATTAAGGATTCAGAATCAGGATTTATCTGTTTATCTGTTTCATTTAAACCATAAGGCTCCTCCCCTGACCCCAGTCCTCACATTCTTCAATGTTGTAAGCCAATAGGAAGAAATATATTTTACTACCTATGAGTCTGGGATTCTATAAGTCATATACCAGGTAAGAGACCATTTTCATGATAGGACCTGGCAGGCATCATTTCTATAGATGAAGCATAGCTCTTTTTCCTTAATACTGACCTTTCATGCCAAATTAAATAAGACTTGTGGCATGGTCATAGATATAAAATATTTAATTATGTTATTGTTTTAGTTTTCTGTTGCCATGACAAAATACCTGAGAAAATCAGTTTAGAGGAGGAAAGAATTATTTTGGCTCTTTGTTTCAGAGGTTTCAACCTATGGCCAGCTGGCTCCATTGTTTTGGGGCCTGAGGCAAAGAAGAATATTATGGTGGCAGAAGCATGTGGTGGAGAAGGCCGCTTACCTCATGGTGGCTGGAAAACAGAGGGAGAGAGTGAGGAAGGGACCAGGAATAAGATATACCCTTCCAGTGGCATGCCCCGAGTCACCTACTTCTTCCAACTAGGCTCTACCTCCTACAGTTTCTACCACTTCCTAATCCATCAGTAGATTAATTCACTGATGAGGTTAGGGATTCATGATCCAACCACTTCACAGAAGGCCCATCTCTGAATACTGCTGTATCAGGAACACAACCTTTAACATATGAGTCTTTGAGAGATATTCTGGATCCAAACTGTAACAGTTATGGTAGGAATACTAAGGATTCTTACTGTATATTTGCAAGTAACTACAGGATCATGAAAAGTTAAAGATCTTAGTAAATGCACTTTTCGTTATGTTTAATCATTTTTAAATTGTTCTGAGCAAGTGGTGGTGCATGCCTGTAATCCCTGCATTTGGGAGGCTGAGGCAGGAGGATCTCGAGTTCAAAGCCAGCCTCAGCAATGGCGAGGCACTTAGCAACTCAGTAAGACCCTGTCTCTAAATAAAATGCAAAAAAGGGCTGGGGATGTGTGGCCCAGTGGTCGAGTGCCCCTGAGTTCAATCCCTCGTGCCAAAAAAAAAAAAAAAAAAAAAAAATTGTTCTGAGCAAATTTTTAGGCCAACCAGTTATTTAAGAACAACTCTTGGTAATTAATTAGCTTATAACCTATATTAAGATCTTGGGTTTTTTTCATAAACCCAAAGGATCAGTTGACACAAGATGCCATTAAACAACATTTCATTCTAATCTGTACAAATTCTGCTAAATTAAATATTTGGGATGTATTACAAAGAAAGGGAGTTTCTCATATACACTAAAAAGCATTAGCCACAGTTTGATTAGTTATTTTGATCTATTTAGCTTAGTAAGTAATTCATATTTTGTAGGTCTTGGGATAAATAGTCTACTTCCCCAAAGTCTTCAGCTTTTGGATTAAAAAAAAAAGTTGGAGAAATCCTGATGCCATCAGTTATATATAGTTTGACAAATATCTGAAACAATGATGCTATATTATACTGGAATGTTGTTCACATAAGTCCATTTCCTATGTTATTAAGAGTTAAGAATACTAGGTACAATCTTTCACTAAGGTTCTTTTTATGTTTCAGAAATCTCAATTTCTGATCTGTGTAGAAGGGGTTCTGTTTAAGAGAAAGGTAAAATCACTATGTATAAGACTGAATGGCTTTGGACAAATAGACATATAATTCAACATGGTCAAGAGTGCAAGTTATCTATAGAGACATACACAAAAACAAATTCATAAGAATTCAATCAGTGATATTCTGGAGACTCATCTCAATGAAATCATTAAGTTATGAGTTATTATAAGTAATCCTTGCTTGGAGCAACATATAGATAAAATGCTGTCATCCCTGCCTCCCACATATAACTGCATCATTAGCAGAGATTCAGTATAAATAAGATTGGGTATTTAGTAAGCCACAGGCCAATGAATTCAATTGTGCAGTTGTGAAATGTAATGCACAAGAGCTTTTGAAACCACAGGCTGAATGATCCACAATGTCTTCAACTGCTTTCAGAGAATGTTTGATTTCTTTCTTATTTCAACCTATAAAATTGATAAGCTCTTTATTTAATTAGCTTTCCAGTGAACATATTTCATGTTGTTCTTTTTCATTTTTTTGTTTTTAGATTAAAAGCAATATGGCTTCCAGACATTTAAGCCCAAAGGTCTCGTTTTTCTGTTGAACATATTCAAAACTGTAAAAAAAAAAAAAAAACAAAAAAACAAAAAAACAACAACAACAAAAAACTCCTGCAAAGTATTTCAACTCTACTTTGATTATATTTAACTGCAGGATCTTTCTTGGGACTCCCTAGATCTGACAGTATAAATGCTATGTAGCTCCTCTAAACAGAGGTTTCTTTTTCATAGTTGTGTTCATTGATTTAAAGTTCTGCAAGTTCAGGCCACATTTCTTTTTCCCCAACAAATTGTTAACACTCATTCATGTTAACTGTGAACAGCTTCCACATTTCCCCTGGAGCTTTTTCAATGTAAATCTTATGTTTTCTTGAAGCCATATCAAGATCTTCTTGTAAAGAAGATCACAGACTTGATCTAAACTTGGAATCCAAATTTGGTCACAAAACTGTATAGCATCGTTGTATCTTTCTATGGCTTCAGATTTTGCATGACTCCAGGACTGCCAGGATACTTCAATTCCTGAAAGCAAAACAAACATTCGAAGGAGTGCTGACTATAATCTAGTACTGCAATCATCACCTGTTCATATATTATCTAAAAATTATCTTCAAACATATAAGCATATTTGTTAATTAACTCTTCAACATCATCTTCCAGATACTACTGGTCACTTCTTTTTATGAAACCTCCATTTTAAATTCCTGTTTTTGTTTAGCACTTTTTATATCTTTTGGCAAATAATGACTTGTGGACTGAGAGCTCCTTAAAAGTCATTTGACTATATACACAATAATTTATTTTTGTTGTTAGTCCTATATATCTGTTTTAGTATCAACACTATACTCTTTTGATTACTGTAGCTTTGTAGTAACTGTTGGAATCAGGAAATGTGACTCTTGTAACTTTGTACTTCTTTTTCAATATTATTCTGAGTCCCTTGAGATCCATATAAATGTAGGATGTATTTTTCTATTTCTGTAAAAACATGTTAGAATTTTGATAGGGATTGCATTATATCTATCTCTCACTTTGGGTAGTATTGACATCTTAGCAAAAATAAACCTTTAAATCCATGAACATGAAATGGCTTTCCATTTATTTATGTCTTTCATTTCTTTAAGCAATACTTTGCAGTTTTCACTGTACAAGTCTTTCACCTTTTTGATTAATTCCCAAGTATTCCATACTTTTTGATGCTGTTGTAAATGGAATATTTTTCTTATTTCTTTTTTTTTTATTGTTCATTGTTGGGGTATAGAAACACCCTGATTTTTATGGATTAATTTTGTATCCTGACATTTTGTTTAGTTTATGTTCTAACAGGTATGTGTGGGGGTGTGTGTGTGTGTGTGTGTGTGTGTTCCTTAGAGTTTTCTACATAAAAGATTCTGGCATCTATGAACAGAGGTGATTTCACTTCTTCCTTTCTAATTTGGATGACTTTAAACTCCATGCATTCTTATCTCAAGAATCTTCTGAGAGATGCTCTACATTCTATAAGGTTGTAATAAAGATTCTTGCTTAAAGTACATACACACTGCCTTTCATTGTCCATTTTCTGTAGGGTAGAATTGAGGCAAATCTAAGGATACTGATTTCTACCATAAAAACACAACTGCTTTGCCTCTCTGAGGAACATGATAAATTAATCACTCTTCTTTTTGCTCTCTTATTTACTGTGTCTGATTCTAGAAACATATAACTCTCTAGTAGTCTGGGTGTCTTGGAACTCATTGGTTAGGGTTCAATTCAGGAGTTTACTAAGGCTCAATGGGTAAGGTACTCTTCTAGTTATATAAGTGGCTACAGAGGTACTTTATACAATGCATGACATAGATGACTTTTGAAATGTTTGTTTCTAGTTAATTGAGAATTTGAGAATAGTAATACCAGACAATTGAGATATCTGGAAAAAGTAATCTGTTCTCCCAAATGAGTCCAAGAATTCAACATTTTCTGGGTCTGACATTCCTATTTTCCATAAGGATTGGAGTACATGCTGCTGAGGTTGAGAAAATATTTACAGGCAAATCATAAACTCTATAATACTGTTTTTCTCTCCCTGAGCACATATGAAGTTATTTTCTTAACCAATAGCCTTCAATTAAACAAACATCTTTATATTCTCAAGGAGAGGATTTTTTCTTACCTGACCTGATAATCTTTTAATCTTTTACTTGAAGATTTAGTTTGCTGTTATTTAATAACTGCTATAACTGAGTTTTTAATCTACCTCTTTGTTGTTTTCTGCATATGTAATCTGTTTCATAATCCTTCCCCCCCCTCATTTTTTGCTTTCTTATGGATTAAATAAATATTTTATGTTTTTATATTTTCACATAATGATTTATTAATATTCACCATATTTCAAGAGCTTACCTTACAAATAGCATGCATTCTAAGATTTATTGTATTCTTTTGCAGATGATTACTTTCACAACATTGCTAGAATCTTAGAAAATTGTAACTCTCTTTACTCACTTCTATGTTTTACATTATTGTTGGCAAAATCATATTTAGTTCTACTTATGCTGTAAATTTTTGATGTCTTTAAAATCTTTTGCCCACATATTGATCTTTCCAGTCTTCTTTACTCCATTCTTAACTGTCATGTTTTCAATTAGGATTGCTTTTGTTCTTTCATAAAAATTATTTTTAATTCATATTTTGTAATGTCCCTTGTTGGTGTTGAGTTTCCTCAATTTTTGTTTGTATTAATTTTTTTTTTTTTGTACCGGGGATTGAACTCAGGGGCACTCAACCACTGGGCCACATCCCCAGCCCTTTTTTGTATTTTTATTTAGAGACAGGGTCTCACTGAGTTGCTAAATGCCTCGTCATTGCTGAGGCTGGCTTTGAACTGGCAATCCTCCTGCCTCAGCCTCCCAAGTGCTGGGATTATAGGCATGCACCACCGCTCCCAGCTTGTATTAAAATATTTTACTTCTTAACATTTTTCAGCTTTATTGAGATGTATCTGACATAATTAACTACATATATTTAAAGTATACATTTGATGTTTGACATGTTTATATTTGTTATACACTACCATAATAAAGATAATAAACATATCCATCATCCTCTAAAATTTCCTAGTGCCCTTTAGTACATCTTTCCCTCTTTTCTATCCCAACCATTCACACCACCATCCCAAGATAATCACTGATCTGATTTCTGGAATTATATAGGTATTTAAATTTTTTTTTCCATTCCAATATGCACATACTGGTATATCATATGGTCTTAATTTCCATTCTTCCAGTGACTAATGATATTTAGCACCTTTCCAAATGCTTATTTTCTATTAGTATGTGTTCACTGGTGCAAGACTTGTTCAAATCTTTTACCCACTTTTATTTGTGCTCATTATATTTTTATTATTTAGTTGAAAGAGACCTTTATGTGTTCTAGATAAGAGCATTTTGTCAATATGTTTGGTGAATATTTTCTCCCAGTCTGTCATTTATCATTTTAATGAATGTCCTATTAAAGGCAAAAGTTTCTAATTTTATGAAATCAAATTTATTGATTTTTTTCTTTCATAGTTTATGCTTTTATGTTTTATTTAAGGAATATTTACAAAACTCATTACCAAACCAAAGGCCACTAAAATCATCTTCTGTTTTCATCTAGAAATTTTATGGTTTTAGCACAATTAGGTCTATAACAAATCTTTAGTACATTTTTTATATGGTACAAGGAAAAAAATTGACTTTGTTTTTGCTTTTCCTAGTGGCTGTCCAGTTGTTCCAGTAGTATTATTGAGTAGATTATCTTTTTCCACTGAATTATTGTAGGACCTCTGTTGAAAATCAACTAACCATAGGTGTATAGCTCTATTTCTGAACTCTCATTGATTTATTTATCTTCAGACCAATATCACACTCTTTGTATTTTAATAATAAGACTTCAAATTCAGTAGTGTTAGTCTTCCAACTTTGTTCTTTTTTCAAAGTGATTCAGCTATTCTTAATCCTTTGAATTTCCATATAAATTTTAGAATCAGTTTGTCAGATTCTCCAAAACCCAACAGAGCTTTTTAAAATTATGTCTACACTCAATCTCTGGAAACTCACTTTAAATTTTTTTTTTTGGAGGGGTGGGGTACCAGGGATTGAACTAGAGGCACTCAACCACTGAGCCTATTTTGTATTTTTTTAGAAACAGGGTCTCACTGAGTTGCTTACCACCTCACCTTTGCTGAGGCTGGCTTTGAACTCACAATCTTCCTGTCTCAGCCTCCCAGGCCACTGGTATTACAGGCGTGCACCACCATGCCTGGCTCACTTTAAATATTAAGGTACATATAGATTAAAAGTCAAGGGATGGAAAATGATATACCATAGTGACACCAATCTAAAAAGAGCTGAAGTGACTATATTAATATTTAACTGCTGAAGTCCGGCTTCAGCAAAGAGGGGGAGGGTATCTCGATAGGGCTGGTGAATGAGTCGGAGGACAGCGGCGGAGAGACAGCAAACAGACACAAGAGTCAGGCTGCTGAATCTTCTACTTTACTTTCTTTTTTTCATGTAATATAACATATTTTTTGGCAGCATACATTAAATTTTATGGTTACATCATAGTCATAAGATCCAGGGAAGCAGCAACATCTGCTGATTACATTTTAGACATTTTAATCTTTTACCCAACATGTTTCAAGTTCCTGTGTACACATTATCTGAACGCCCTGCATTACTGTTACACTTTATCTATAACTAGTCTGGGTTCGATTCATTTCTCATGGATTTTCTGAAGCCATTCCCCCACACACCTGTTTATCTGCCTGATTGAAGTTAATTTTTTCTGCCTGGTTTCAAAGCACTATTGTATTTCTATAATAGTTTTGTTTTGAACCTAGGGACAGGGAAGGGAGGCACAGCTGTTTTTCAGAGGTTGAGCTAACAGGTATTGTCTCATAGCCAAATGTTAGACCTGAAGGACTTCTACCCTAAGGAACTTGTATATATCTATATTAAACTACTTCAAAAGTAAAAGGAATCCTTATCAATCACAAAAAGACCTTTAAAGCTTTTTCTTGGTGCATATGATTATAACAAGAAGAGGTCAAACAGCGGGCATTTACAAAAGCTGTTTTCTAACTAGAAATTTGCTATATAAGTATAACTCTAGAAAATGTTTTTATGCTTCTAACTCAGATTCCATAAGGCTATAATTTCCAAAATCAGTCTCATTCTTAATAATGTATTCACACCTGGTGGCCACACATATGAGCAGAAAACAGGACAGTAAGAATATATGCAGACAGGGTTAACTCTCTCAGCGCCATGTTTATGTAACATCTGTCCTTATAAAGGAGGCATGCTTTTGCTTCTTTCCTTTATTTAGATGACGAGGATGCTTTGCTCACTCTGTCACAAGGAAGATGCCACATTTAACAAAATAGATTTCAGAACAAGAAATATTACAAAGGTTAAAGAGGCTAATTTCAAACTGATAATGGGGTCACTTTATTAGGAATCCATAAAAGTTCTGAAGGTTTAGACACTGACTAAGAGAATTTCAAAATATATGAAGCAGAAGTGATTGAACTGCGAAAAGAATTAAACAAGTCTACAATCATAGATTTCAGCAACTCTCTCAATAACTGATAGAATAAGCAGGCAGATTATCATTAAGGAAATAGTAGACTGGAATAGGTACTTGTTGGGGATAGGTCAGTGGCACAATGCTTGCCTAGCAAGGCCCTGGGTTCATTCTCCAGCACCAAAAAACGGGGGGAACAAAGCTAGCAAACAAAATTCTTAATTGACATTAGAGAATATTCTAGAGAGAGGGGCAGACACGTATTCTTTTTAAGGGCACATGAACTATTTACCAAGTTAGATCATATTTTTAGTCCACAAAACAAGTCTCAATAATTCTAAATGGATTCATATATTTTATGGCCACAGTGGAATTAAAAGTCAATAACAGAAGATATATGGAAAATCCTCAAATATTTGGAAAATAAATACAATACTTCTAAATAACTCATAAAGAAGAAATAACAAAAAAAAAATTAGAAAATACTATGATCTAGCAGGGTGCGGTGGCACACGCCTGTAATCCCAGCACTTTGGGAGGCTAAAGCAGGAGGATTGCCAGTTCAAAGCCAGCCTTAGCAATGGTGATGCACTTAGCAACTCAGTGAGACCCTGTCTCTAAATAAAATACAAAAAAAGACTGGGGATGGGGATGTGGCCCAGTGGTCAAGTGCCCCTGAGTTCAATCTCCAGTACCAAAAAAAACAAACAAACAACAACAACAAAAAATCAAAACAAAAACAAACAGAAAATACTATGATCTAAAATGAAAATGAAAACATATCAAAATGTATAGAACATAGGAATATTTTTACTAGATATACAATTCGAGGTTGAGTTCTTTTAAGCACCTGAAAAATGTTTTGCCACTTCCTTCTGGCCTCCATGTTTGTTTTTTTTGTTTTGTTGTTGTTTTTTTTTTTGGTTGGTTGTTTTTTCTTAATGAGAAATCTCTTATCATTCAAACTGTTTTTCTCTATAAACAAAGGACCATTTCTCTCTTACTGCTTTCAAGATTTTGTTTTCTTACAAATTTGACTATGATGTGTGTTGAGTGTGTATTTCTTTGGGTTTATCCTGTCTGGGGTTTGCTCACCTTCTTGAATCTATAGGCTCATGATGTCTTTCACCAAATTTGGGGAGTTTTTAGCCCAAATTTCTTTGAATTCTTTTTAAGCTCTGTCCTTTTTCTTCTCTTCTTCCAGGACTCTGATGATAAGAGTGTTGAATCTTTTATTACAGACCCACAGTTCTCTGAGGCTGTGTTCATTTTTGCTTAGTCTATTTTTCTCTTATTTATATTGGGTAATTCATGTTGTTCTAACTTCTGGTTGACTGGTTCCTGTTTCCTCCATTCTACTTTTGGGCCATTTGGGTGAGATTTTATTTTGGTTATTTTTCAAATGTAAAATTTTTTCTTTTGCTGAGATTTTTCTGTCTCTTTGATGAGCTCATTTTTTTAGTGTGTTAGTGATATGCTTATTGAAGCATGTTTATTTGCTCCTCATCAGGTAATATTTGTATTGGATCTTCTTAGTTATACATGACAGTAGAATCTATTTTGATAAAATTATACAAGCATGGAATATATCTTATTCCAATCAGGACCCCATTCTTTTGAGTAGATACAATGGTGGGATTCACTTAGGTATTTTCATATGTGTTCATAGGAAAATAATGTTAGTTTATTCTACTGTCTTTCCTATTCCTAGCCCTCCTCCCTTTTCTTCATTCCTTCTTACCTCTTTGTTGTGGTTTAGCTTCCACATATCAGTGAAAACATTTGACTTTTGGCTTTTGGGTTATTGGCTTATTTCACTTAGCAAGATAGTCTCTAGATCCATCCATTTACTGACAAATGTCATAAACTCATCAGGTAATTCTAACATTTGTATCATAAACTCATCAGGTAATTCTAACACTTGTGTTTATTTTTGTCATATATTACTTGCTTTTTTCATTCAAGTTGAACTCTTCCTGGTCTTGATATGACAAGTGATTTTCTTTTAAAGTGAAAACTGGAAATTAGGGGCATTGTGTCATTAAACTCTGGATACTATTTAAACTTTTTTTTTTTTAAGTATTTTTTAGTTGTAGATGGACACAATACCTTTATGTATTTATTTATTTTTATGTGGTGCTGGGGATCGAACCCAGAGCCTCATGCATGTTAGGCAAATGCTCTACCACTAAGTCACAAAACCAGCCCCTATTTAAACTTTTTAAAACAGGGCTGGTGTTGTGGCTCAGTGGTAGAGTGCTCACCTAGCACATGTGCGGCCCAGGTTCTATCCTCAGCACCACATAAAAAGAAAGGTATTGTGTACAACTAAAACAAATTAATAAATATTTTTTTAAAACTTTTAAAACTAGCTCCCACTTGCATTATTTTCTTCTGACAATATCCAGCAAGAACAGTGAAGGTTAGCCTGCCATCTTGAATCCCCTGCACTGTTTTTAGATTTTTAGTTGTAGATGGACACAATACCTTTATTTTGTTTATTTTTATATGGTGCCAGGGATCAAACCCAATGTCTCACACATACTAGGCAAACGCTCTACCACCAAGCCCCAGCCCCAGCCCTGCACTGTTCTTTTTTAAAATATTTTTTAGTTGTAGTTGGACACAATACCTTTATTTTATTTATTTATTTTTACGTGGTGCAGAGGATCGAACCCAGGGCTGCGCACATGCTAGGTGAGCACTCTACCGCCCAGCTACAACCCAGCCTTGCACTGTTCATTTTTAAAAGACTTTTTTATTGTTTGTTTCATTTTGAGTGGTTTGTGTTGTTTTGCAATGTCTAATATTTATCTCTTTTTCCTTTCATGAATAGTTCTAATCTGTAAAGCTCAAGTGATATAAATATGTATATGTGTGGACATACAGTCAATATTTCCAAATATGTTGAAGAAATTATATCTTTCAATATCCATTGTCTGCTGTCTATTCTCTGTAAGTTTTGAGTCAATTTTAGTTATTTTCTCATTATGATTTAATTTTCCTATTTTTAAATGCTTTGTAATTTTTTATTGATATCAGGTGTTATAAATTTTGTCTTGTTTGATGCTAGGTATTTTTTGTTTTCTGTAAATTTCTTTGAGCTTTGTTCTGGGATACAGAGATGTGGAAATAACTTAATCCATATGACTCTTGGCATTTTAAGATTTAGAATTATATTGAGGGCTGGGGTTGTGGCTCAGAGGTAGAGCACTCGCCTAGCATGCATGAGGCACTGGGTTTGATCCTCAGTACCACATAAAAATAAAATAAAGATATTGTGTCCACCTGTAACTAAAAAGTAAAAAAAAAAAAAAAAAAAAAAAAAAAAAGATTTAGAATTTGTATTAGTTTTCTATGACTATTGTGACAAATTACAGCAAATTCAATGTCTTAAAATTGAAGGGCAAAAATCACACCAGGGACAACCATGCTGCCAAGAGATTTACTCACCAGCCTTTATGGCTGGTCGGAGGTCAAAGAGGTGCTGGGAGAGAAGAGTCAGGGAGAGGGGAGTGTGTGAGAGCTCTGAATGGAAGGTGGGTGCCTGGCTGCACTGCTGTGGTCTCTGGGGCTGTTGGCTAAGGCAGCTGCTGTCGGGCTGGAGGCTGGAGCTGTCAGCTGGGGCAGCTGCTGTTGGGCTGGAGGCAGTAGGTATGGAGCTGGTGCCGTGGCTGCCTTCTCTCAGCAGGGACAAGCTATTGTGTGTGTCTTTAGCTCTGAATGGATTGGAGTTTAAATAGGGATTTCTGGTGAGGGGTGTACCAGAGCGACTCTTAACACACTATTGGCTCTTTGCCCATGGAACAGGGTGACCTTTAAGCCTATTGGCTCCTGCCTGGGGAAAAAACATCCTACCCGGAGAACACAGCAACTTTTAAGTCCATTGGCTCCTGCCCAGAAAATGAAACAAGGTTGCTTTGCTTAGGATACAGAAACTTTCTTTGGGGGGGGGGGGGGGGTAGCCCATCTATCAAAAATAACACAAATTATCTTACATTTCTTTGGTTTATAACTCCAAAACGGGTCTCCCTGGGTTAAAATTAAAGCCCCTTTTCCTGGAGGCTCAAGGAGAGAACCATTTCCTTAATTTCTAGCTCCCAGGGGCTACCGACATGGCTTGGTTCATGGTCCTCTTTTTCCAACTTCAAAGCCAGCAAACGAGTCAAATTCTTTTCCTACCACATCACTCAGAGCTTCTTCCACTTATAGTTGGGTCCAACTGAATAATCCAGAGCAAACTCCCCATGTCAAGGTCAGCTGACCTTAATTTCATCTACAGTCTTAGTTACCCTTTGTCATATAAGCTAACATAATTATAGATCCTGGGAATTAACACAAAAAATATCTTTGAAGGGCCATTATTCTGCCTACTATCAGCATTTAGTCTTGGCTAATTGTCATGTCCTCAACTTAGGCAGTTCATTAGGCTGGAAATTCAGTTTTCCAGTCATAACTCAAAAATACTCTGAGGGTAGTAAACTGAGGCAATCAGTTAAAGGGTTTACCTCATTTGTTTCCTATATTTCAGAGGTCATCATTCTTCATTGCTTGGTATTTAATATCTATGGTAGTTTGAACGTATCTCCCAAAAAGTATGTTACAAAGTTAAATCCCATTATAATAAAATTAAAAGGCAATTAGGCCATTAAGATTCTGCCTCATTAATGGATTAATACTGTTATTGTGGGAGCGGGTTTATTATCATAGGAGTGAATTTCTAATAAAAGGTTGAGTTCCACCCTCCACATGGGATGACATAGCACAAAGGCCCTAGTCAGGTACTAGCCCCTTGATCTTGACTTCCCAGTCTCTCTAGAACTGTAATAATTAAATCTGTTCTATGTGTGTGTGTGTGTGTGTGTGTGTGTGTGTGTGTATTTTGGTACCAGGGATTGAATCTAGAGGTACTTAACCAGAGCCACATCCCCAGCCCTTCTTTTTTAATTTTGGAACAGGGTCTCACTAAGCTGCTTAGGGCCTCACCAAGTTAGACTGGCCTCAAACTTTGCAATCCTACTGCCTCAGCCTCCAGGGTTGCTGGGACTGCAGGCATGCATCACCATGCCTGGCTTCTTTACAAATTTCTGAATCTCAAGTATTCTGTTATTACTGCACAAATAGACTAAGACAATGTCTGAAAACTATTGGTTCATATAGTGTGTCTGTAATATTGTTTTTAGTGGGAGGGTAAATCTAGTTCATGTTACTCCATCTTGCCTAGAAATCTTCCTAGTAATTTTTTATTGACTGTCAATCATTATAGATGTTTTCCTTGTTGAGAGCTGGATATTTTTGTATTCTGACATGTATCCTTGAATTTTGTTCTGGTATTGTTTGCTCCTTCAAAAAATGTTTGAGGGGTTGAGGATATAGCTCAGTTGGTACAGTGCTTGTCCTGCATGCACAAGGCCCTGGGTTTGATCCCCAGCACCCCCCCCCCAAAAAAAAAAAAAAAAGTTTGAAAAGCTCTTTAGTTATAATACTCTGCTTTACTTCAATGCTTGGCAAATGTTTTAAAACCATGTGCTTCAGTTGAGTCCCTTGCTTTAGTTAGTCTTTATGACCTTAGCATCATACAACTTTGAGAGATTTTACTATTTTTATAAGCTTTTGTGGTGTCTCTTATACCTCCCATTTAGTAAGTGTCCTTTAGGGGAAAACCAGGTGCACATCTGAAGTCCCCCAGGTTTCCAAATTCACCCCTCTATTAGCTTAGAATACTGCTAGGCACTTTATTGTTTACCTTATCAGATAACCTCTGGCTAGGCAAAGGTCAATCCACATCCCAGGCCCATAATCAGCAAATAGCCCCAGAGGACAAAATGACTATTGATCTCAGTTCACCTTGGACAGTTCTACCTTTGCTCCTGAACTGTTAGTTCATCTAGTTGTAGTTGCTACCATAGTTCTCTGCTGCATCTAAAATTGAAAATACTACTCCTCAGAATTCTCTGAGCTTAAACTAGCTCTTGATCTGGTGGATCTCTGGATTGTCAATTCATTTTACTTCATCTACAGATATTCTAACTGTAAATCACTCTCCCAGACAACCTATAGAATGCAGCTCTGCTAACTGGGGGAGAAAAATACCACCTTCAGGTTATCACAAACATTTCCAAACATTGTGTATTTAAAATGTCCTCAGTGTGTCCCAATAACAACACCCATGCCACTACTCAGTTCTAACCCCCAACTTGTAATTGTGACCCAGAACTACAACTTTTCAGTTGATAACAAAAATCCCTGAAAACAAGAAGATAGAACTGTAGGGTCACAGTTTTGAGTTATCAATGGTCTAGAAATCAAAATCCCTGCCCCCCTTTAAGATCCAGGTACACAGGTCTGTAGTAATCTTCACTCTTTCAGGTGCCCAATATCCTTATCTGATCTTCTCATAAACTGTCACTATTAAGGACTTTGGAAGCAGCAGTGAAGGGAAATCAGATCAGGAATATTTAAGAAGTATGTGAAACCTACATGGGGTTTTAAAATATATAGCATATGTACCTTAGGCTTCTGACAAAGGAAAAATCAAGACAGGAGCTTTCTTCAGAATGAAACTGAGTGTACAAAAAATGTTAATGGGACAGAAAACATGGAACAGTTCATCTTCAGTTAATTTAAGTGCCCTGGAGCCAGGGGATGAGTTAGGCAAAGGCAGGTGGTACTCCAGAACTGCATATGTGCTGCTGAATGAAGTTACTGCAGAGGCCAGAGAGAAAGGGGAAAGAGACTCAGGATGCCCATGAACCACCTGTCATTGGTCCTTGTTACTGCAGGAAAGGCAGGGCAGGTTTAGAAGGGATATAACAAAAGACCCCAAGCCAAGCAGACCAGAAAAAAGATGCTTTAGAAAATACGTGCCAATGAAAGTTTGGCCTTGATGAAATCATGATGTCATTTTGTTTCAGTGACTAAGCCATGTTTAGAACATGCTTCCAGAGCTGGTGTCCACATGTCATCTACCTCTAACTCTAGTCTGCAGGCATTGTCTGGTCCTGCTAGAGGTCTGTGGCTAACTATTTATCTCCATTCCTATTATCACAGTTTTTCTTACATGTCCTGTGTTATATTTCTACTCCCTCATTAATTTCCTTGTTCTCAAACTGTGGTTATTCCCACATTGTCATCCTCTCTTCCTTAAGAAAGCTCAATTCAGTTGAATCTTTAGAGGACTAAATAAAGGGTAGCATGGTTGTTTTAGAAGAAGTACAGAAGCCAGCTATGTAAAAACCCTATGAAATAAAGGGATAAAACCCAAGAATGATCATATTACACTCATGGCCCTGAATAAGACCATCTGATCTTAAGGACATCTGATCTGCTGTCAGAATGAAGCAAATAATCTATTTTCATACAATGAAGTATATAATTTGACAGAGTAAGCAAGCTAGAGAAGTCCAGGATAATGTTCCTCCACCCTAAATGTCTGTTAGAATCATGTGAGGAACTTAAAAAAGACATGTCTGAACCACACACCAGAGATTTCCATTAATTGGGGCGGAGGTAGTAGACTGGGGATTAATGTTTACAGAATCTTCAGCAGTGATGTGAATGTGCAGCTGGGAATGACAATCATTGGTCTAAGATCTCAGCTAATCTCACAGCATAATAGCTAAATGTGCAGTCAGTTCAGAGAAAATGCTGAAAACCAAATCACTGACTCGGTTTGCATTCCCATAATTAATTATGGCATAGTCCAGAACAAAGAGAAGGAAATGTGGCAGGTGGAAGGATATCACTAGTGTCCCTGCAGCCATGAATTCTTCCCTTTATCCAAATGTGCCTGGATGGCAATTTACATTCTTCAGATTCTGAAATTATCAAGGCAGACAGATTTTGACAATATAGTCAGTAATCAGTAAATAACTCCAATACTATTGCTGTGTAATACTTTTATTAAACAGTTTTATGGGGGAAAAACCATATTTCTGTATGAGTTACATATAATTTCAGGCAATTCAGGGTCCAGTGACAAATTACATTTGGAGAAAAGCTTTAAAATCCATCCTTGTTTGTATTCCACTCCTTTGTGAAATATTGAAAAGCAGCCTCTGTATTTCAGCATTAAAGGTTATAAAAAGCACCACTTAATGGAGGATCTCGCATTTTTTATTCCCTTCAAATTACAGTTTTTATTCCCTCTTTATAACAGACACAGAGCTACACTCCTTCCAAATGCTTTAGTGTACTACCAATCAACATTCTCCAATTCACCAAAATTCAAACAAACAAGTCTTTCATATATGGGGCCCAGTGCAGAGATTAGGACTAATCAACAACAATGAGGTTTGGCTGTCCTAAAACCGCAAGCGGTAAGGTGCTCTGTAAAGGGGAATAGAATATAAGAAAGATCATCAATCTAACAATATAGGTATCCCTTGACCATCTAACCTGACACCTATAAAATCCATATTGTTTATTATTTCACACCAATCTTACTGCAAAAGTACTATGCTATACATAATTCAAGTCAACACCAATTAATGTTGAAACCAATAAAAATTTTATTTTTTACTGAAGCTTATTCACTTCAAAGCACAAGTAAGAAAAACAAATCACACAAGGCCCAAATAAGAATCCTGGAGGGATTCCATTGCTCATAATTGGATTATACAAGTAACAGACTTGAGGTTTTTTTTTCTTCTTCCTTCCTTCGTTCTGTTATAATTTTTAAAAAGATTTGGCTTTTTACTCCAAAAGTTTAGGTTCACTGTAGAAATCAGTCTTTCAATCTCCAGCTGTGATTGGCACTTAAGGAGAGACAAATGCCTAGACCCATAAAGTTTTGAAAGACCCTTACCCCTACCAGGTCCTTCATCCCATGGGTAACTGGAGTCAGCAGCCCCTGGTAGAAGACAGCAAGAACTTGGCTTTAAGGATGAATCAAAATGTTTGAATAAGTTATATATCTGCTCATAAGCTCATGCCCCAAATCACTAGAATGTGAGGATGTAGAAATCTCTGAGAGTAGAATATATTTCAAACACACACAAACATAGACTATTGCATATCATTTTTAGTTGAGGTCAAAATTTTAAAAGCCCTATTTCCCCAATAAAAGCAGGGAATTCTATCGTTAGTGTTTCTCCTTCATTTATACCCCAATTACTATAAACCCTGACTGGAGATATCACTTCTTTCCAAACTTCACTTTAGCAGCATGCATGGAATACTGGCACTTTTCAAAGGTTTTCTCTCAAATTCATTAGATTTACAAGGACTAAAAATAACTGGAAAAAAGTGAGTGGGCCTGGTTTGTCGGATCCTCTCAGAAACATCTCTTGGATGACTCTTTTACATGTTAATCATACAAGCACGTGTTAAAAAAAAAAGTCAGCACTATTGAGGGTAGGTATGCTCTGCAGGGGTGTCACCTACAGTGGTTAAATCCCATTCAAGTCTGAACTTAAAGCAACCTACTAACTCTGGTGTGAAGTTCTCCATACCAGTGAGATGACTAACCTATGTATTTTAGGTAACATTTAACTTAAGACTTTGGTAGAATCTGTCTGACAAATGAAGTTAAAGCAGCAAACAGGAACAAGAAACAAAAGGAAAATGTTCCACATAATGGTAAGTTTAGTATAATGAGATCCAAGAATATATCACCAGGTTATGTCTGATTTAGATTTTTTTTTTTAATAAAAGATTACTTTCAGTTACTTAGTCCTTTATTTTCCTAATCTTACTCCTCAACTCAGTCACTCTTCTTTCTTTTCCCCACAATCACAATACCATACTGCCGTTGTTTAAGGGTTAGCCACCTTTAAGGGCTATTTTCTTATCCTGCCAACTATGACTTAGCAAAATTCCTGGAGGCCAACAAACAAACAAACAAAAGGCTAAAAAGATTATTTTTGTTTTCATTCATTTTCAAACTCTACCACTCTCTTCTAAAGAAAATAATCTATCCCTTTAACTAACCAGCATAAAAGGGTGAGTGAATTGTACTTTAGGCTACCTTTCTTCCTCCCTCTTCCCCTTCCAGAACAGTTTCTTGGTGGCAGACCAAAACAAAGTATCTCAGGGCCATTTATTAGCAGGATAAAAAAGGGATAGTGTTGAAGTTGTCACTACCCAATTCCCCCTATCAATCCACTTCCGTACCTGCTGGTAGACACCCATTTCACATCTGGCTGAGAAAGAAGAATTTGGGAAACAAACTCTGCACATTTCCACATTTAAATCTGAAGATCATCAACAACAAAACGTACTGTCATTAGAGCCAGACCCAACAGACAAGAAGCCTCGGACCTGAGACATACAGAAGAGATTTCTTTTCCTGTCCCACTCTACTGATATACCTATGTGGAGTAAAAAGTTTAATACATGAACACACAGATAAATGCATTTCAATACTCTTGACAAAAAATGAATATGAGAGAATCCTCCATGTAACAACCAAGATTTTAAATCCTTCTAGGTGGCCCAATTATTTAATGGATATTGGATAAGAATAAAATTCTAGCACAACTGAAGACTATATAGGTCCTGAGAGTTGGCTGAAATAGTATTTGGCCTGGATTTTTAAAATGGCACAACATTGACAAAATGGTTTGGACCATAAAAGGTTCTCCACAAAAACCTTTTGCTGAAGAAGGTGGCTTTGAAAGGCAAAAGCAGTACCTACTCTCAGCAATCAACCACCAAAACACTTAGTAGTTTGCATTCCCTGCAAAACAACAAGCCCACACCTTACTGCCTCATACCTGGGATCAAAGAGGTGTACATTCCCAAAGACAACTGCTTTGTCAGCTTTGCATGGAAAAACAAGAGGTAGCTAAACTGACCTGTAGGTGCCCTTTCAGTGTGGCTGGGCTCATCTTAGCAGTCAAGGAGTCTCTCAATCATCAAGTATGGCCTCCATCAAGGTTGAATGATTGACTTGCATTTATCTGTAAAATGGAAGAGCCAAGATACTTGGAAAAAAATGTTTTATCTCTGAACCCCAAGGGTGGATTGAATACTTTTCATTCCATAAATGGAAATCAGTGACCCCACTTCATTACTGAACACATTTAAAAAGAAGAGGCAGAAAAAAATGATCTTGTTACTACTTAACACAAAGAGCCTTCCAGGAGTGCTTTCTTGCCTCTTGGCCTTATACATCTTAAGAGTTAAGGGAATCCATTATGTGTATCAATGGGTCTGTATGAACTTGTATCAAGAGCAGTACTTGGTGTAAAGATGAACATGGGCCTGGCCATATTAACATAAGAGTGTAGTCTTCTTAGACTAGAGAAGAAAATCTTAAGGACCATTTATTAAAAGCCTGAAGTTCTTCAATGCAGTTTCTTTAAGACCAACGAAAGGGTATTTTTTTAATTAAAGAAAAATGCAGGCACATAAAAATCTTTCAACAATGAAAGTCCTGGAAGTACTCCCTGGTCAATGTCTATCTGCAGAGCTGTCTGCTCCAAGAAAGTATAGCTGGAAGCAAGGCCAGGCCAAATGGGAAAACCAATAAAAATTTGCCATACAGTTGAAGCTGTAGTAGCAAATTAAAGCAAAAAAAATCTTTTATGCCTTTTTTATAAGGTTGAACCCATATTTTCTTTAGTAGAAATTTAAAATAAGTGGTAACAAAGTGGCCTGGGCTTCTGGTGGGCTAAAAAGGAAATCTTCTGACAACCCTCATCAATAAAGTGTGTCAGGTCCCACACAACTTTCCAAAGGGGTCACTTACTGAGTGAATTTTGTATAAGGTATGGGATCTGAAGGAGGCTATTAAAGGAAGAATGTGAAATAAGAGAACAAAGCATTCTTGTGAGGCATCTGTTATATAAAAAAACACAGACTGTGCCACACACTGTGAAAATACAGAGACCCCATGCAAGAGAAGCTGCCCCTGCAAGGCAGAAGCTGTAAGTAGGGCAACAGTCTAGCCCAAGTCCATTTCTTGGACACCCAAGGTAGCAGTGGTAGAATCTTCACCCAATAAGGATCCTAAGAGTTTGCTGTTCTTTCATTGTAGGGAAAAAACCTCCCTGTATAGTTATCCTTATAGCTCCCCAAAAGGGGTCTTCATGAATACCCACAGCTGGGGCTAGGAGGCTCCCAGTAACCTTCCTCTCATATGTATATGTTTTCTTCTTAAAATAAATTCCATGAACTCATAAAGCTCTCATCTGCAATCAAATGCAAAAGCAGAGCATCCTACTCAGAGGCTCTGAAACACACATATTGGCCTGAAAGCAAATCAGCCTTCCAGTCTCAGGTAAGACTGGTTCAGTTCAAAGGCAAGGGAGAAGCTTCTCCTGAATCCAAGGAGGCAAGACAGGATGCCTTCAGATGGGTTTGTACAGCAGCGTAGTAACATACTTCTTCTTGTAGCGATGGGTTGCACTAAGGACCATCACACTGTCCTGCAAGAGAAAGAAGCACATGCAGCTAATTTCTCAGTTCCTGTGGGAGGCAGCTGTTCCCAGCCAATAGTCCTACACAGCCATTCACTGTTCACAGAGATAATTTGATGTAATAAAGAGGTTGATTTTAGAGTCAGATCAACTTCAGTTCCAAACTGGACTCATATTGTTAATGTATTTGTGGCCTTGGGTAATCTACTAAGTCCTTTTTTTCCTCATCAGTGAATAACACCTACCATTAAGGTGGTCCAGATGATTACAGAATATCTGACATAGTACCCGACACAAGAAAGGTGCTCAAGAAACTACTAACTTCCTACCTTCCTTCCTTCCTCATTTCAAATTCTAATACTGAGCTTAAAACTAGCAAAGAAAAAAGAAGTATCCTGGTATTTGTTTCTAGAAGGAAATCTTAAATGCAAATAAGAAGGAAAATAATCCTTCTAAAAAAAATCATTTCCAAGTCCTAAAGCAGGTCTCATTTCCATTTAATATCAGCGTTGGGCTTGGGTTGTAGCTCAGTGGTAAAGCTCTTGCCTAGCATGTGTGAGGCACTGGTTTGATCCTCAGCACCACATTAAAAATAAAAAAATATTAAAAATAAATAAATAGAAGTATTTTTTAAAAAAACTCTCAGTCTTCATTATTTAAAAAAAGAAAATCAGGGTTGAACTAAAAAAAAAAATCCTGATATAGAGGAAACTGAGGAATCTTCTTCTCTCCTTGAAAAAAACATAGACAAAATCCTCCTTAGAAAGACATTCAAGAAGAGTAAGGACTACCATTTCCCAGGCTATGTTACAAAGTGTGGATATACCATAGGAGGAGGAGATGGAAGGCCTGTGACTTCAAACAACAGTCAACAAGCAGTTATAGGAGACAAAATTCAATCAGTAGCCAAAGAACCCAAGCCAATCCAATTTAGAAACCAATATATCTTCCTACCTTCCCCCCATACCGTATTATCCATAATGAATGCATCTTAGGTTAACACTCTGACCACAGTATGCTAACATAGCCTAAATACGATAGAAGGCAGGTAAAAATTCAACTTCAGTTGGGCATGATGGTACATGCCTATGATACTAGTTAACTCAGGAGGCTGAAGCAAGTTCGAGGCCAGCCTAGGCAACTTAGCAAGATCCTGTCTCAAAATTAAATAAAAAATGCTGGAGTAGAGCTCAGGGGTGGGTAGAGTGCTTACCTCGCATGCACAGGCCCTGGATTCAATCCCCAGTAAAATACACATGCACATACAATCCCAGTCAAGATTTTATAGAAATGAGAAGCAGGTCAAAGAAAGACCTATTTGGTAAACCTGGCATGATGATAGAGGAAATAACATGGAATTAACATAAGAAGACAGGACCTCAGTCCTATCTGTTACTTACTGGTAATCTGACCTTCTCTGAGCCTTAGTTTATCTATAAAACAGGGGTTAAAAATAATACTTACCTCACAAGGTTGTTATTATTATAAATGAAAGTTCAACAATACTTAAAAAATTTTCTTATATTACCATGTAATCTATTAAACTTGGCTCTACCAGTTATTTCCCTAATCTAGCTACACATCTAAGAAATAAAAGCAGCTTGCTGGGAGCAGTGGCACATGGCTGTAATCCCAGTGACTTGGGAGGCTAAAGCAGGAGGATTGCAAGTTCAAAGTCAGCCTCAGCAATTTAGCAAGGACCCAAGAAATTTAGCAAAACCCTGTCTCAAAAATAATACAAAAAGGGCCGGGGATGTGGCTCAGTGGTTAAGCACCCTGGGTTCAATCTCTGGTACCAAAAAAAAAAAAAAAAAAAAAAAAAAAAAAAAAGCAGCTTAAAGGAAAAATCACTGTGGCCAGATCTCAATGCACTTTTTTTGAAGTCTTTGGAGATGGAGCCACTGCATCTGTAGGCTCACAAACTTCCCCAGGTCATTCTGATGATGATCTGCTTAGTTTGACAGTCACAGAGCTATATAACTTTATTCTAATAGCCAAACCAGACATGACAAGACAGAACAGAACAGATATTTTCATCCCAGATTCTAAAGCAGCAGAGAAATCAAGGAGGACTCTAGAGCTAGAGGGGACAAGGCAAGTCTGATCACTTTCTCCTTTACCTACTGTACAGGAGAGAAGCAAGCATTTGGTTATATACAACAGAGATACCTAAAAGTAGTTCAGTTCCACATTTAAAAAACTATAAAGAAGTCTTACTATCACATTCAAGCATTCTTTGAACTAGAAGCTAAACTTGATTCTACTCACCCAAAAAGAAACTGAGAAACTAAAAAGACCATTCAATCACTGGACAATTCAGCTAGCCAGAATACAAACACAGAGACCGAGATTTAAAAACAAATGACCCACTAGCTAAAAAAAAATAAGTTTTTCTTAACCATTGCTGTCACCTTCAAGTATAATGAAGTAGTTGAGCAAGTAACCACGGCACAACATGTTACCCATATCCTCTCATATAGGGGAGATGTGAAGAACGAAGGACATCACTTACCTTAATAGACAATGCATAGAGATGGTTCAGCATAACATGGTTGGGCTCAGGAAGTAAGGCTGGGTCACACTAAGAAACACCAAAAAAAAAAAAAAAAAAAAGAAAAAGAAAAGAAAAAAAAAATCATTAGTTGCATGGACAAACCAAACAGCTTACTCTCTCAGAGCAATTTGGGACTGTTAAGAACACCCTATCTCCTTTCAATAATGTATCCACTCCAGTATGTATCAATAATACATTCTTATTACAGAAAATTTGGAAAATTCTCAGTTCAGGGCAGAAACCCTATGCATCAAGATGTGCTAATCTTAATGGAGCTAAAACAAAAATCTTGCCTATAACAACTATGGGAGATTTGCACTAAATGGCAAAAAAAAAAAAAAAAAAAAAAAAAAAAAAAAAATCTTAGTGAGAATCAATGAGAATGAATACAGAATTCAATTACATGCAAATAAAAATTGTAACTCTTTTGTATATCCCCAAATGATAAGTATCCCTATCTCATGTTGGAAATCTCAGAAATTGGTTCTAGAATACAGTGTGGTCCTGTTTCAGGAACAGAGACAACTATAAACTTTCATTTTAGTTCCTGAAGAAGCTACAACCCAGTCTTGGTAAAAGGAGTCTATAATGATATTCCTATGTATATGATTTATAATCTCAATATACCTTTATAATAATCCCAATCTCTAGGATTACTGAATTTTGGCCCAAATAATCCTATAGTTCCCCAGATGTTCCAGCAATATTCTCAGGATACTTACAGAAATATTAGTGTCCTTGTTAAGAATAACTTGGAGTAGGTGAGGAGGAAGGATGGGTGGGGATTTGAATCTCTCTTCAGATCGAAATACATACATTTCTTGACCATAAGGACCCGGGGGTGAGCTGGAAAGGTCTAAAAGATATTTCCACAAATATAATGAAAACTAGGAAAATTAGGATAATGCATGGAAAAATACATGGCCACTAATATTAAATACAGAAGCCATGGATCATAACTTGTAACCCATTGGGTCTACAAGTATCAAGTAGCACAAGGAAAAAGTTGCCCAACACAGCAACATGATTCCATGAGGAGGAGAGGGGTCATAGGCCTGAGCTCAGGAAAGAGCTATCCCATTTTTTAGCTACACAACCTTGGAAAATCCCTTAACCACAATCAGTTTCCTCATCCATAAAAATAAAAATAATTTTTGCCCTATTTCCCAATGTTTCCGAGGAAATCAAAGAGATTATAAAAAAATTTACAAAATTTTGGGGCTGGAGGAGGTGTAGCTCAGTGATCAAGTGCTTGCCCTGCATATGTGAGGCACTGGGTTCAATCCTCAGCACCACATAAAATTAAATAAATAAAAAATAAAGGTATTGTGTGCATCTACAACTAAAAAAAAATTTTAAAATATACAAATTTTTGATTATATGCAAGAGAATTGTGAGCTATTGTGAGTTTTTAAAAAGTATTTTTTTAAAAAATATTTTTTAGTTGTCAATGGATTTTTTATTTTATTTATTTATTTATATGCAGTGCTAAGGATTTAACGTAGGGCCTCACACATGCCAGGTAAGTTCACTGAGCAACAACATCAGCCCTATTGTGTTTTTTTGTTTTTGTTTTAAACCTACCTTTCCCCAAGGACTACTATACTTGTAGGGCCTTAAAACTATAGAATTGCCAACTGATTTATCAAAATGACAAGATTAACCTCAGTAGCTTAATAAGACAAACAAGGCTCATCTAACCTCTGCTGGGTGATACCACCAAAGGACAATGGAAAACTTGAAATACTATTAGAAAGAGTTTTCAAACAATAGGCTATAGCCCATTAGTGGGCTATAAAAAATACAATAGCAGCCATGTGCTATGGCATAGGCCTGTAATCCCAGTGACCCAAAAGCTGAGGCAGGAGGATCTCAAGTTTAAGGCCAGCTGCAGCAACTTAGTAAGACCCTGTTTCAAAATAAAAGGGGTAGCCAGGTGTGCTGGCACACACCTGTAATCCCAGTGGCTTGGCAGGCTGAAGCAGGAGGATCATGAGCTCAAAGCCAGCCCCAGCGAAAAAAGTGAGGCGTTAAGCAACTCAGTGAGACCCTGTCTCTAAATAAAATACAAAATAGGGCTGCGGATGTGGCTCAGTGGTCAAGTGCCCCTGAGTTCAATCTCTGGTACCCCCTCTCAAAAAACAAAAAAAATAAAAAATAAAAGGGGTTGTGGTTGTGGCTCAGTTGGTAGAGGGTCTCTGAGTCCAATCCTCAGTACCAAATTAAATAAGTAAATAAATATTTTTTAAAAAACATAAAAGAATATATCACATGGAATAAAGGCAAACATTATACTACATATTATACTTCTGTATGTTTGTGTATGTGTGTGTTGGGTTGCAATGCAAAACAAATGTCCTACTGTAGATCCTGGTTAAAAAATTAAAATACGGGCTGGGGTTGTGGCTCAGCGGTAGAGCACTTGCCTAGCACGTGTGAGGCCCTGGGTTGAATCCTCAGCATCACATATAAACAAATAAAATAAAGGTATTGTGTCCAACTACAAATAAAAAATAAGTATTAAAAAGTTAAAGTACACCAGACTGAGATGTTTTTGCTATAAAGAAGGGGACCTAAATGTTATATAAGAAATATGTGTGTGTATATATACATATGCACATATATACAGGATTCAGAAGATTCCTGAGAAGAAATGGAAATACAAAACAAAATTAAAAGACCACTTTCAGGAAGGAAATTTAAAAACCACTTTTGGGTTACAAGAAATATATGGCAAGAGAGAGCAAATACTACAAAATTACCTCGACAAGATGTCTCAGAACTTTCCATAGAATCTAGTTTTAAGGCATCAAACACCTCAAAATCAGATTTCTTGACATGGATCAAATTGTTAATCGTGCCAAGCTGACTGGTAACCACGGGCTGAAATGATAAGCAGAAACAAATTCTTGAATCCCCTTTTCAAATCCCTTTCTTCCATCCAACCTCCTCTCTGCTTCTACTAAAAGGTTAAAATAATCATACTCAGGACCTCCATCTTTTATCAAGAAAGGAATTCTCTAGTGTAGGAGAAATGCTACCCATCAATTCAGACAGCAATGACACTTAAAATGAGGCTGCTAAGTCATGGTGACCTTTGGAGATCAAAGACTTACCTCTGATGGATCATGAACCCACTGTCCATCTACAAAAAACTTGTATTGGTGCTCTCCCTCGGGGAGGTCCAGGATGGCAACAAAGTCATTATGGCTATAGAAGAAAACAGAAGGTCAAACAGTCAAGTTCCTTTTAGAAGACAGAATGTAAAAAAACAAGTGGTAATTATGGTATCTTACCAATGACCTCCCATATTCCTAAGCCACTGTATCCCTCATGAAAAAATTATGTATAAATCCAATCTCTTTTTATCTAACATCTTGGACATTTATTTGCCAACCCTTCCAACAACTGTGGTTTTTAAACCAATGTCTAGAAAAAAATGATCTCCCAAAATGGTTCACCTTAGTATAATTATTTTGCTTCAGCAGAACAGATCCCTCACAAGTATAAATACCGTAACAGGTTTGGGATATAGAAGTACTTAAAGTACTTTCTGTATTTTGATGAGCCATTACAAGAAAATGACATACCTAGTTATCAGGACAATTTTGATAACCAATTAACTCACTATTGCTCTGCAAGCACCAAATACTACTACTACCGCAAACTTCACAGCACATCTTGCTTTAGTGCAGAAATAAGAGCAACAGATTCAGTTACAGACTTCCTCTAAGCATAGAAAAGACTTGTGTAAGGGCTGGGGTTGTAGCTTAGTGGCAGAGCACTTGCCTAGCATGTGTGAGGCACTGAGTTTGATCCTCAGTAGCACATAAAAAATAAATAAATAAAATAAAGGTATTGTGTCCATCTACAACTGAAAAAAAAAAAGACTTGTGTAACACCATCCTAAAGAATACACTCACAAAACTGTTATAAATTCCCCTGAGGTAATGATATTTTAAGTGGTAAAGCATATGACAATGAGGTTAAAAAACAAAAAACAATGCCATGGATACTAAGTGGCCACAGAAACGGGCATATTCTAAAGACAGCATCTAGTGAGTGGAGATGGGAAGTCCAGCCTGGTCACTCTTATTAGAAAGGAAATCAGGACTCTATTCCTGGACCCCTTAGCCTCAATCAAGACACTTATCTTCTTCACCTCTTAATCAATGGAATCTTGGTGCTCCAATTGTTGAAAGACCCAGAAATGAAGACCTCCTTGCCTCCTTCAGACCAGCGGATAACAGTAGGCCGGGCCTGCTGGGTGGGCTTTACAGAGTCATCCAAATCCTGCTGCCATGATACAAACTCTTTGTCCCCAGGGAGCTGTAAGAAGGAGTAGATCATCCCTAGAATAAATTGTGACCCAGGAATACTTAAAAGATCATTCTCCTTTTTAGGGTAGAGAGGGGCTTCAATATGGAGATATGCCTTAAAGTTAGAAACTAAATCAGATTTTTAACAAACCATAGAAAAAGAACTCGTCTTGAACCAAAAATGGTCAAATGGCTTATGCTCAAGTGCTATATAAATCAAGAGTCTAACTTTTGAGTCTGCATATATTACTCACCCTTTTAGAGCTTCAAGATTGCCCTTAAAAAAGAAAAGAAAACCCTACTCCCTATTGCCAGGCAATTATGACATGCTTCTGAGTACCTCTTAAGAAGAAGAAAAAAAAAAAAAATGAAAAGAAAAGATGGCTATATTTAAAAAAATTAAGTTTGGTATATGTTTTTCACAAGCAACTATAAACAGCTCTCAATTATCAGCTGTAATGAAAGTTACAGATACCAAACTTCATAAGTAATTTATAAACTCTATTTTAGCTAATAAGACACACAAAAGAAGAGACATTAAAAATTTAATATCGAAGGTCTGGGGAAGTAGTTCAATGCCAGAGCGCTTGCTTAGCCTGTGCAAGGCCCTGGGTTCAAACCCCAGAACCACAGATTAAACAGTTAATTAAAATTAAAAAACCCAGATCATTGATTTTATAAAATGGAGAAATAGTGGGCTGAGGATGTAGCTTAGTGGCCTAGCTAGTGAAAGGCAGTACTGGAAAAAAAAGTGGTTATGAAAATCTTACTTGCTCACCTATGCCAGGTTTATTCTATTTGAGGTGTAAGAATGAAAATTTTGGCATCTCAAACAGCAAAAGACAAAACATAGTTTCCTTTAACAAAAACAATCAAATAAGGTTTCTGAACAACACTAACGCCTTAGTTTTTTTTTTTTTTTTTTTTTTTTTTAATTACCATCCTTTAGACCAGTAGTTGGCAAACTACAGCCAGTAAGCCAAGTGCTTTTATAAAGTTTTTACTGAAAAATAGCTACACTCACTTGTATACCTATTATCTACAACTGTTTTCATGCCACAGTGGCAGTACTGAGCAGTTGTGAAAGACTGTATGAGTTACAAAGACTAAAATATTTACCATGTGGTCCTTTACAGAAAATGTTTGCTAAGCCCTGCCTTAAATTGGCTTAAACTTAAATTGGTAAACAGGTAAATAAGACTTCACAGGGTTAAGTAAAGATATTACCAAACAAAATAATGTGCATTATAAAAAAAGGACTAGCTTATTTACTTGGGCTTTTTTTTTTTTTTTTTGAGAGGAGAGGGGTGGGGGGAATGGAAAAGTCTTTTTCCATACTGTCTCTCACTATTCCTCTAAACTACAATATGAAAAACTAGGCACATAATCTAAAATAAAATCCAAGGTCTGTGGATGTAGCTCAGTAGTAGAGCACTTGCCTAGAAGATGTGAGGCCTGGGTTCCAGCCCCAGTACAGCAGATTAATTACTTAATTAACTAAAAGGAGGAAAAAAAAAAAAAGCTGATAAAAGAAAACGGAAGGAGCTTTTACATTATTACAAGGAATTAGCTTAAGAGAAAATCTAGTCTCCATATTCTCAAAGCAATGCATTCTGTCTGACTAGCTGCATTAGAATTATAGGAATTTTTCCATATGCCTAAGAATAACCTAAGATTCTGATTCAGATATAGGATCTGGAAATTATTTTTAAAATCATCCCAGATAAGACTCTGATTATGTTAAAATAAAGGAAAAAACTCATCTTTGGGGGTACATTCAAAATTTGGAATTTGCTTCAAAAAAATTGGTGGAGGGATAATAGATTAGGATATGGATGATATACATTCGTTTATGCTTTGATCAATGTCTAAACTTGGTGAGAGGTACACAGAATTCATTATATTATTCTCCCTACTTTGTAAATGATTCAAATTTTCCATAAAGTATTTAAACGAATCTCAGGTGATTCCAATACACAAATAAGATGAGAACCATTGAATTATCAAGGTGGCATCCAATGTAGGCCCCACTGCTACTGTTTCTATCAATTATTTTACAAGTTAGGATTTTTCGTTTGGAATCTGAAAGCCACAAACTACTAATGCTCCAAATTTTGGAGCAAAGCCCTTCCATTTATGACATGACATTTCTGCAGTAGGAATGAACGCTGCTGACTAGCAAAAAAATTGATTACTTAAAGTAAAAGAGCAGAACCACCAGGGGAAAAAGACAAAATAACAATTAAAATTATAGTTTTTTAGAGGTTATAGTAAAATATGGAGGGAAGAAAAAGGTAGGTTGAAAATCCTTAGATTTGGATGGGATTAAGAATTATATGAACCATTTTCTTATTTTCCAAATGGCAAGATTGAAGTGAGGGAAAGAATGATCCAGAATAGGCTCCAATTCACACAGAATAACTTGGTTTTTATTCAGGACACCAATGACTTCAGACACAGCTTGATAAAATACTTTGACAAATACAATGTACTTAAATCCTGAGTCATTGATGTAGGAAAGGGGTAAAAATACAATGAGGTCCATCACCTTGGGAAAGCTTCAAAGTAAATACAGATGACTGGTTTGACAGACAAATGATGAGGAAGAAGTTCTAAAGTGGGAGAGAAAAGAAAGGAATGGAGAAAAGGCCCCAAGAAATGCCCCTTTCAATCACTCTCCCTTCTCCCTCTATGATCATGTTCTTAATTAGGATAAAAAAAAAAAAAAAAAAAAGCCATAGTATCCAAATTTCATGCACTACCACTGTGGCAAAACTAATTTCTCTCCAAAGCCTCTAAACATATCCCCAATCACCTTAATCCCTCCATTTTTCTATTTCATCCCTGAATAGCCTACCAGAAACAATTAAATGTATTTATGCCGACACTTCTAAGTGATTAGAAACATTAGGATGGTAATCACATTGCTGTCAGCTCCATCGTCTCTTCTGTTAGGGGGAACACAAGTAGCTTCTTCCTGTAAGTCCTTCAATTGCAAGCAAGGTCTTCAGGTGAATGAATTGTTGCTTTTAGGCCAAGGAAACATTCTGAAGGACTACTGCGGATTGGAACTATCTGGGAATCACTGGCTCTCCCACTTTAGGAGAAGCTGGCCTGAAAGCACAGCCTGTCACCACAACTACAAAGTATAGGACAAAAACTGAACAGTCAACTAAATGATGCCCTTTATTGATCTTCAAGACTAGGCACAAGTATTCAAGTAAATAAATGGTGTCTGGTCACAACCATGCCAAAAGGGATAAGGACCCAAAGTACAGAGCTCCTGAAAGAGCAAAAGGGATCCAAAGAAAAAGAAAATTCTGGGGGAAAAAATTCACTTAGCCATTTCAAGGAAAATGTAAGCAACTGAGTTAGGGCCAGCGGCTCAAATAACTTACCCTCACAAGTTTTCCATCAGAGCTTACAACCTATAAATTCTCAGAAGAACCAAGGATGGTGCGGGCGGGGGAGGTGTCTATAGTCCCTGCCCTAAAAGTGTGGCTCATGGCTTAGTTAAAACACCAAGAAAACAAGAACTACACGTCTGCCCTAGTTTGAGGCGGCACTACAAGAATTTACGATCGAACACCTCCGTCCCCGGAACATCCCTTTAATAAAAAAAAAAAAAAAAAAAAAAAAAAAAAATTCCCGTAACCCAGTTCAGCGTGATGAAAAGGAGCCAAGGGAAGAAGGGGCCCGAAGCCAAGCAGCAGCTGCACGCCACGGTCGGGGGCCGCACGGAGGCAGAGGAGTACCTTGGAGTCCGGCAGGCTGAAGACGCTGGGGTCGTCGGTGCTCCCCACCATGATCTTGTGCTCCTTGCCCGGGGCATGGCCGCCGCCGCCCTCCGCGCGTGCAGCCTTGGCGCCGTGGCGCTCCCCGGACACCCGGTCGCTGGTGGTGTTTCCCATGGCTACAGCTCGAGTCGGGGGCCACCTGGCGCGGAGAACTACACCGCCGGGGAACACCCCAGTAGCCGCGTCAGGGGCACCCCGGCCCCGCCTCTGCGCCTGGGGACCCGGGAAGGGAATCCCCGCCGCAGGAAACCGCGCCCCGCGGTCCCCAACCTCCCGGCCTCCAGGGACGCTCGCCAGCCCCCGGGCCTCCCGCCGCCCCGCTCTGGAAACCCACCCTCGGGACTCCCCCGCAGCCCCGCGCCCACTCCCGCACCCGGATCACCTCCAGCGATGCGCTCCCTCTCCCCTGGCGCGATGGCCGTCCTGCGGACAAGGCCACCAATAAAGTTATTGAAATTGAAGCCGCACCCCGAGCCAGCGATCCGAGTTTCCTCCTAAAATGGCTACAAGGCATGGGGCGCGGGGCCGCCCCTGCGCGCTCCTGCCGCCGGCCGCCCGCAGCCGCGGAGCCGGCGCCCGCCCGCCTCTCTAGCCACCGCTGCCGCCTCGATGGTGGGCGCGCGCAGCCTCCAGCGCCGCGCGGGGGCGCCGGGCAGGGACCGCCCAGCGGGGACACCGCGCCGGAGGTGGGGAGCGGCGGGCCCCGCACTGCCTGGCGAGGAGACAGCCCGGAGGACGCGCGGGGCTCGGTGCCGCAGGACCTCTGCTTTCATTCGGTCCGCCTCCCGCGGCCTCAGGTGCGTCGAAACATTTTAGGAGCCGCGTCTATCTGAGCGGTGACCCGGAGAGATGGATTCCTATAGGGAATAATAAAATGGACTTCATCTCCAGTCTGTGCCGAGCCACAGGAAGGAGTAGTCAGCCCGAATTGGGGTCCGGGGAAGAATTCAAGATGGAGTGTCTAATTGTATAGACCTTGACAAATTAGTGAATTGTTAGAAGAAGGAGAATGCTCTTAAAGGCTACGAAATAGCATTTGCAATGATTAAATCCAGAAGAAATAAAATCCAAGAGAAAGGTCAACAACAAAAACACCAGAAGGCACACACAGTGTATTAAAAGGTCACAGACAATGCTAGGGTTGGGAGGGGTCCAGGATTTTATGATAATGAAACTTCTCCTTTCCTACCAGAAACCTTTATTACTCAATATGTGTTATATACAGACCAGAAGCATTCATGTATTACCTGGGTGCTTGTTAAAATCTATGCAGGATCCGGGGTCCTATCCCCATGTACAAAACCAGAATCTGCATTTTAACAAATGGGAGAATTGCTGCTTTGACAGTTGATAGAGAGCAGATCCAGATTTGATCCCTTTTCATATTCTGCACACATCTTGTACTGTGTAAGCTTTCAATAAACATTTGCAGAATGAAGGGTACAGGAATACTGCTCACTACACTTACGCATAGTGATGCAGCCTGTGCTGGGGAACTCCAAGTCACAAAGGCCAGGAGTTCTGAGTGAGCAGCCCTGTTTGTTATAAAGTCCATTCTTGTATTATGATTTTGAAAAATCTACTTAAGTCAATACACTGCTCCCCCATTCTTTGCTCTATTCCTTATGAACTCATCTTCTTGCTATTGATCAAGAACAGTTTAAGGGAAGAAGGTGTAATTTTGTGACAACCGCTTGCTCAGCCCTCCAAATTCTTGACTGCCTGAGTACCTCCTTTTGGTTATCCTTACTTTTTCCCCTCTCAACCCCAATTCCTTTCATCCTTCCGCCTGGGACTCAGAGTAATTCTGACTGCTTCTGTTCTCTTAGGGGAGGAAAAAGCAGCAAGGTGATTAGCTGACTGAGGAGAGGAGACAAAGTATTTGATGTTTGAACAGGTAGGAGGTATGAAATAATCAACTAGAATAGTAGGACAGATAATTGACTAGAAAAACGAAGTGTGAATGGCAGATTGTACTGAAGGTCTAAGTATGTTTGGTGGTTATGAATATAAGACAAGCCAATCCACCATAGTGGTGTTTTTGTCATCATAGTTAGCTGTTTAGGTGTGAGCATGCACCAAAGGTAAAGTTTATCCAAGCAGATATGGAGAAGGGCAACAAAAGAGTTAAGAGCATATAGCAGAGTGGGATTATAATGTTGGACCATGGATTTTAAACAGGTTGGGCTGGGAAATGAAGAGCAGATTGATGGAGGGCCCAGGGGAGTCAAAGGACCAGAGTGAATGAACTGAGTAGGTAAGAGATGGTTTGGAGGGTAGGATGTTTGACATTGAAATTTCAGTGGTGTTGCACTTATTCTCATTGACTATCTTAGATAGGTGTAGGTAGGTGAAGTGAGGTGGATCATAAAATCATCAGAGTAAGGTCATAGAACTGAAAAATGAGATGGCAGAGAGTATTAGAGGCCCATGTCAACATTCATTTCTTCTTCCTTTTCAATAACCTTGGTATGATAACCTTGGTGTGAAAAAAGCACAACAACCTTGGTATGTTGCCTTTCTGTATAAAGACACATTTCTTAGCTTCCCTGTTAGCTAGATATATGTGATTACATTCTTCCATTGAGATGTAAGTGGGAATTTTATATGGAACTTCTGTTAAATCTCCTTAAAAGAAAGGGTGCGCCCTTAGATTTCTCCTCCCTTCTACATAGGATGTTCATAGAATGGCAGGAATCCAGCAGATACCTTGGACCATGACATAGCTGAGAATAGTAGAGCAGAAAAACAAACTACAGAGCCATTATATATCAGGCCTGTCTACCTCTGGACTTTTTTTATATGAGAGGGAAATAAACTTCAGTCTTGTTGAAATCATTGTTTGGGGCTTTTCTATTATATATAGCCAAACCTAATCCTAACTAATATACTGGTTAGATGAAAGTATTACCTAGATACTAAAATCAACTGCAGGAATAGTTATGTTTATAGAGAAAGGCACAAAACTTGATACTAAAATATTTACAGAATGAAGGGGAGTGAATGGGTCTGAAAATAACTACAACCAGGAGAGGTGGTGGCCAATACTTCAATGGAGTAGGAGGATTTGAGAAAGTAAAGAGAAATAGCAATGAGGAACTCTAGGCAGCGTGAGGATTGAAGAAGACATACAACCCACTTTCTTTTTTATGTTAAGATCCTGACTTTTTAAAAGACCTATTTGATTGCATAAATAAGTTATAGATGGACAGTTGTGTTTCCAACCACAACAGAATATTAGATGCCATACTGACTCAGATCAGTGATCTATTCCAAAATATCTTCTGAAAGAACATGTTTGTCTCACAGACATTTCAAAATGTTAAGCACCCGATCTCCTTAATCATGTTTTCTAAAAGTGTTATTCACTATTTTTAAAAAAATCTTTATTTTATTTATATGTTGTACTGAGGATTGAACCCAGTGCCTCACATGTGATAGGTGAGCACTCTGCCACTGAGCCACAACTCTAGCCCCCCACTATTTAATTTTTTCAAAACTCAATCATTTTTATCTCTTGTGTTACATGTATTCATTCAATTAATTAATCCATGGAGGCTTCACTGTGTTCCAGGCACTACACTAGGCACTAAGAACACACAAATTAACTTCAAAGAAATCTGCTTCCCAAGAATTTTCTAGTTCAAAGAGGAACCATGTGAAAGAACCATTTGTTACCAGATAGTTTGGTAAGGATATTCAACAGGTGTGATAAAAACACAAAGGAGCCCAGTATTTCATATTGGGGATCAGGAAGCTCTTCATGGAAGAGATAACAGATTAACTGAATCTTGAAGATGATGGAGGTGTTATTTAACTGAAGAATTTATTGAAAGTACAACAAAAGAATATACAGAAGCATGGAAAATCATGCACTTTGGGAAATTCTAAGAAGGTAGTCTAGAGAATGTTTATTACTACATTACTATTAACCAAAGTAACAAGGCAGGCCCAATATTAAGTAACATTACCTTACTTATGTATGTAGCTGCCCTTAATATAAATCTTGCTTGTGGGGACTACTGGCTTCATGTTCTCAGATACAAGAAAACTTATCTAAGTGAATTGAAGAAATTGTCTTTTGACTTTGTATCACCATATCTCAGTCAATACAATTAAAGTTAATACTTACTCAGCAAAGGAAGTAAAATTTTCTGTAGTAAGTTACATTATGTTTCATTAAATCAACTTAATTTGAGTAATCAGGTAAACACATAGTAATGTAGATGAATGGTATAGCCAATGTTGTTCTTCCTCTTAAGAAAATCCCACTAGACTGTAGCTCTGGGTTAAATCCTGAAGCAAATGAATACATTTCTTTTTTTTTTAAAGTGATTTTTAAATTTTAAAATAGTTTTTGATTTAAGAAAGGTTGCAAAAATATTAGAGTTCTTGGATATAACCCACCTAGTTTTCCTTACTATTGACACATTATTATGGTACATTTGTCACAACTTATAAACAATATTGACACATTATTATTCACCAAAATGCCTACTTTATTTATATTCCCCTAATAATTACTTACTATCCTCTCTTCACTCCAGAATACCCCGTTACATTTAGATCACAAGTCTCCTTAGGCTCCTCCATACTGTGCTCAAAATTTCCTTGTTTTTGATGACCTTGACAGTTTTGAGGTAGTCAGGCAGTTTGTAAAATATTTCTCAACTTGAGATTGTTAGTACTTTTCTCATGGTTAAACTGGGTTATAGTTTAGGGGGCGAATACCACAGAGGTAAAGTGACCTTTTTGTCATATCATATCAAGGGTACATATTGTAGGTATGACTTATCACTGTTGATGTTAATCTTGATCACCTAGCTGAAGTGGTATTTGTTGAATTTTTCCACTATAGTCACTTTTTCCCCAGTTCCATACTGTAATTTTTGAAAGGAAGTCAATCTATGTAACCCATTTAAGAAGTAGCCAATTGTGCTCCATCTCCTTGAGAAAAGTATATCTATATAAATTCTTTGGAATTCTTTTGCATGGGAGAGTTGTGGGTTTTATCTCATTTATTAATTTATTCAATCATTTTTTTATATGACTATGGACTCGTGTATTTTTTATGTCTTATGTTCTACTAGTAGGTTATTTATTTTATTGCTCAACTTTGTCCACTATTTGATGGCTCCTGTGTACCCTTGACATATGCTTATTCAATTTCTGTTATGAGCACTTCCTTACTCTCTGGCATTACAAGAATGCATTTTTCTTTGGTAATCAGATTTAATATAATTGGAGAATTTTTATATAAATATATATGCACATATATATGATCTTAATATAAAGAGCAAAATATATAAATAGAATATTGGTACATAATAACTAAGGCTTTGCATCTTGAGTTGTTTTGAGTGCAATATCCTACTCACATCTTGCATTCAACTTGGTTTAGAAATCAAACAATGATTTTTTTGGGTAACCTTACATATTATACATAGAATGAGAGAGTCAAATCAACTTAAAAATACATACTTTAAAGAGGAAATTGGGGTGTTATTAGTGATAATTAGGAATTATTAGGGGATTATTAATTCAATACATTTGCATTCCAAAAAAGGCAAGTTTATATTATAAAAGGAGAAAATTTATGAAGCAAGAGACCTTCAATTTACCTTTTTAAAAATACTTTTATTTTATTTATTTAATTTTATGTGGTGCTGAGAATGGAACTCAGGGCCTCACACATGCTAGGAAAGCGCTCCACCACTGGGCCACAACCACAGCCTTCAATTTACTTTTTTTTGGCAGGGGTACTGGGGATTGAACTCAGAGTCACTCAACCACTGAGCCACATCCCCAGCCCTATTTTGTATTTTATTTAGAGACAGGGTCTCACTGAGTTACTTAGTGCCTTGCTGTTGCTGGGCTGACTTTGAACTATTGATCCTCCTGTCTCAGCCTTGCTAGCTGCTGGATTATAGGTGTATACTCCCGCACCCAGCTTCAATTTACTTTTGAACAAGACTAATCTGCAGATTAACAAATACTAGATCTGGGGCTGTGGCTGTGGCTCAGTTGTAGTGCACTTGCCTGGCCTGTGTGAGGTTCTGGGTTCCATTCTCAGCACCACGTATAAATAAATAAAATAAAGGTCTATCAACAACTAAAAAATTTTTTTAAAAATACTAGATCTATTCTCTTTTAGTGCTGAGTAGTGTTCCATTGTGTATATATACCAAAGTTTCCCTATCCATTCATCTGCTGATGGGCATCGGGGTTGGTTCTACAATCTAGCTATTGTGAATTGTGCTGCTATAAACATTGATGTGGCTGTGTTCCTGTAGTAAGCTGTTTTTAAGTCCTTTGGGAATAGGCCAAGGAGTGGGATAGCTGGGTCAAATGATGGTTCCATTCCAAGTTTTCCTAGGAATCTCCATACTACTTTCCAGATTGGCTTCACCAATTTGCAGTTCCACCAGCAATGTAAGAGTGTGCCTTTTTACCCACATCCTCACCAGCATTTATTGTTGTTTGTTTTTTTGATAGCTGCTATTCTGACTGGAGTAAGATGAAATCTCAGAGTTGTTTTGATTTGCATTTCTCTAATTGCTAGAGATGTTGAACATTTTTTCATATATTTGTTGATTATTTGTATATCATCTTCTGAGAAGTGTCTGTTTAGTTCCTTGGCCCATTTATTGATTGGGTTATTTGTTTTTTTGGTGTTAAGGCTTTTAAGAGCTTTATAAATCCTTGAGGTTAGTGTTCTATCTGATGTGCTTGTGGTAAAGATTTGCTCCCATTCTGTAGGTCCTCTATTCACCTCACTGATTGTTTCTTTTGCTGAGAAGAAGCTTTTTAGTTTGAATCCATCCCATTTATTGATTCTTGGTTTTAGTTCTTGTGCTATAGGGGTCTTATTGAGGAAGTTGGAGCCTAAACCAACATGATGGAGATTTGGGCCTACTTTTTCTTCTATTAGGTGCAAGGTCTCCGGTTTAATTCCTAGGTCCTTGATCCACTTTGAGTTAAGTTTTGTGCACGGTGAGAGAAAGAGATTTAATTTCATTTTGTTACATAAGGACTTCCAGTTTTCCCAACACCATTTGTTGAAGAGGCTGTCTTTTCTCCAGTGAATGTTTTTGGCAACTTTGTCTAATATAAGATAACTGTAGGTGTGTGGGTTAGTCTCTGTGTCTTCTATTCTGTACCATTGGTCAACTGGTCTATTTTGATGCCAATACCATGCTGTTTTTGTTACTACTGCTTTGTAATACAATTTAAGGTCTGGAATAATAATGCCACCCGCTTCATTCTTCTTGCTAAGAATCGCTTTGGCAATTCCGGGTCTCTTATTTTTTCAGATGAATTTCATGATTGCTTTTGGAATTTGCAGGTAAATGGGTGGAGTTGGAGAAAATAATGCTAAGTGAAATTAGCCAATCCCAAAAAACCAAAGGTAGAATGATATCTTTGATATGAAGATACTAACTTAAAAAGGCAAGAGAGTGGGGGATGAGAGGAATGAAAGAGCTTTAAATAGAAGAAAGAGTGGGGAGGGAGGGGAGGAGGCAAGGGGATAGGAATAATGGCAGACTGAGTTATCCATGATTACCCTAAATATATGTATGAAGACACAATTGTTGTAAAAATACTTTATATAAAACCAGCAACTTGAAAAAATTGTGCTCTTTATATGAAATGAAATGTACTTTGAAACATGTATAACAAATTAGAATAATAAAAAAATTTAAAAAAATTAACCCATATGTTTAACCAAGTTTCTTTAGATTCTGCCTATGAATAAGGATCTTTTCAGTTATATTTTTGCAAAAAAAAAAACTAGATATACTTTAATAGACAACAAATCCCCTGTATCATAAGGATTGGAGAAGGAAAAAGACCTAGGAAATAATACCAACTTTCAGTTCTCTAGTTCTGGAATAGCAAATAGGTGAAATGATAGGCAGCTGTCCAAATAGTTATGTGATTAAGAAGTTTTAACTCTCAAATTTCTAAATCTCTTATCTGTATTTGTATTAGTTGGATATCCTTTTAGTTGTTCAAATTTATCCTGTAGTTAAGAAATTGGCAGCAATCCAAACTTAAAAACATATTGCACAACAGCTATTTAAGAACATACACTTGACTGGTACTTCCAGTACCTTTCCCCATTGGAGTTCAGTGTGCTTGACAGCTGACAGCTTCTCATGAAACAGGAATCAAGAATAGCAAAACTTCAACAGATGAGAAAACACAATCAGTAGCAGCAAAGGGATGTAAACCCAAATTCTTGCTTTCTATTTCTTTGCTCTGTTTTTCAGAACTACATTGTTGTATGACATAAGAAAAAGTGGTATTAGAAGAATACTCCTACATTTTAGACAAAACCTCTTTGATTTCTTATTACTTAGATACTACTTGAAAGAATGGAGAAAGTTAGAGTAAGAAGAGACAAAACACATTACATTTGTAGACTACACTACAATAGTTGGCAGCTACTTATTTCTTAAACTAAAAATCTGATTAGATCCAATCTGGGAACTAAGAGATCAAAAAAGATAGGACAGCTACTTAAAAAAATCCCAATTTTTCTCAATCAAGTAGAACCCATAAGCAGATGTTAAATTATTAAAATAACCTATGAGCCTATAAAATTGAAAGTAATTTCTTTATTAAGAAAATAAAGACATGTTGCTTAGGGAAAGAAACAAAAATGATCAGATATCAGGTACATTAGTGAACAGTAAGTAAAACAAAATGTTTTATGTATCTATATGTCTTTTCATAGACAAAAAAAAACTATTCTAAGACCATTATTTCTCTTATCTCTCAGAAAAATGTATATTTAGTTGTAATATTAAAAACAAACAAAAATTGAACTTTTAAAATAGAAAATCAAATCCTATCAGAAGAATTGTATGAAGTCAGTCATTTTTTAAAAAATGTTCTTTAGTTGTAGGTGGACACAATACCTTTATTTTTATTTATTTATTTTTATGTGGTGCTGAGGATTGAACCCAGTGCCTCACCCATGCTAGGTGAGCACTGTACCTCTGAGCCACAGGCACAGCCTGAAGTCAGTCATTTTTTATAGAAATGATTTAGGGTCCCCACCATAATATTTGATAATCAACAAGGCCACATGTCTGCTAAGGACACAATATAAAGATGACTAAAAGAATTCCTGATCTCACAGTCTAGGAATTATTGGAAGGAAAAGTGACAGATCACAAGAGGATGAATCCGTACAAATGAAAACCCAGGATTTCATTATAGGAAAAGGTGGAAAGAGAATCAATGCTTCTGAAAGAGAAATAAAAGTAGATTTCTGAGCAATATGAAACTGAGAGTTGTTCAATCTTGTTAGGTTTGGAAGCCATCTCTAGATTGAGCTTCCCAATAAAAGCCAGGACATTGACAATGGGACATCTAAAAATAAGCCATAATCACTGCAAAGAAAATAGCAGCTAGTATAAACCTGCCCATTGTCTTTGTTGAAACTATGGAATTACTCTTTTCAATTACTCTTGTCTTCATAGGCTTCCTGATACGATCAAATGTGGTAAAGATGGTTTTTCGAGCCCCATCCCACTTTCCAGGGCCCTGTAGACGAAACTGGGCTGGAGTACAAGGTCCTAAAAGTAACTTTAATGCTAGCTTGGGGTCAGTGAAGGCCAGAGACAGTAGATTAGGCCTGACTCCCACCAAATCAGCAATCTCTTCCATGCTATCAATGTAGTCTCCCTGAATGGTATGGCGTTGGCTTTCCACGTACCTAAAATAGAGAAGATAGAAGCCATGGCCTATCAAAAAGGCAATCAACTAGTCAATCAATCAACATACACATTGTATTGATTTTTATATTGGGCACATTGTATTGATTTAAAAAAATTTTTTTTTAGTTGTTGATGGACCTTTACCTTATTCATTTATTTATATGTGGTGCTGAGAATTGAACCCAGTGCCTCACACATGCTAGGCAAATGCTCTACCACTGAGCTACACCATCAGCCTGTATTGATTTTTATATTGGGCTACAAGCTGTAGTAAATAGTGAAAAAAGATGATATTTCTCACCATCCTTAGAGATCTTATAATACATTAGAAGAGATAAGATTGTTGTATACATAACAGAACATATAAGGGTTTTGCTAAATATTATGGGTTTGACTGCTAAATAGAAATGTAAAAAAAAAAAAAAAAAAAAGGTGGTTAAATAGGCCCTTGAAGATTTGAAAGATATAGATGTGAACAAAGAAAAAGTATTAAAAATCAGGGAACAGCAGCAAAGTGAAGGAATAAATCAGGAATGGACATAGAATATTTATGGTCATTGCCTAAATTAGAAAACAAGAATGGACAGCATTCCAGATACAGAAGACTCTGATGAGAAAGAGGGAACTCACCACAAAAATCCTCAAGCATGGGATTCTCAATTATTTTGTGAGGGCAGTGGTGGTGAGATGGGTGTGTGTGGGGGTGTCCACAGATCAGGGCTTCCCAGCAAAAATGTTAATTTGTAATCAGGACCAGGGAGGGTGATTTATCCCACAAAAGGAAGTGGCCCTCCCAATGGAGCCAGATGGAATGATTATACCAAGTGCAGATTTGGAGAGCTAAAAAGACTTTTTAGTGGGAAAATATAGTAAACAGTAAAATATGTGGAAGAAGGGTGACTAGAAGACTTTCACTTTTTATTTTCTATAATGAAAAGAAAGAACGCTGGAACACAAAGTAAGAGGAAAGTCAAATAAGCTAATTGAGGAATCAAAAAACAAAGACAGGAAAAAATGATTAGAAAATAAATTTTTGGTAGAATTCTTGAGATGGAATTATGGAGGAACTGATAGATGGTCAGTACCTTATCAAAATAGGGCTGGAGTTTTGAAAAGACGAAACAGGAAAGAATCTGAGAGCTTTCCTTTCTGGAGATTATATTAACTCAGGTGTGTGTACACACGCATTTATTTATCTTATAGTAGTAGGTCAAGAACTGGAGTTTTCATGAAGGTTTCACAGATTCACTAGTTCTAGCCTTGTAGGGTTGTTATGAGGATTAAATAAGCTCCATGCACAAGAAATGCTGAATGTGTGTAAACTGTCAACCCTCAATAAAGTTCAAATTATATCCTTGGGGACTACTCACAATCAGAAGGTGGTTGGACAAGCAGAAGCCAAAAGAAAGAGAGCAGGAATGTCCAAATAAGAGAGTTTAGTGCCAGAAAAGAAGGGAAAATGTTTAAAAGTGCCAAGTTCAGTAGTGAGAAAAAGGAACCTGGTCATGATGACCTTCAAGGGAACAATTTTAGGAGTAAGGAGGCAAGTTGAAAATACAGGGACTCAGGGAAGCAAAGGGAGAGGCCTGAGAGCATAGGGTATAGAAACTTTAGACGTTTAGCAATGAAAGAGGGGAGGAAAATAGGAGACCACCTGGTAAGGATAAGAAGATTAAATAAAAAGTTACTTTCTCTTCCTCCAAGATAGGGGAGAGTTATGCTAATATAGGCAGTTGCAGAAAACCACCTTATTTGGGCCTACAACAATCAGTTTCCACATAAAAACAACCCTGGGATCTGAGCTCAAGTTCTGAAATTCAGACTGCCAAATCGCTGTATTCACAAAAGCATTAAGCAGCTAGTTGATGTTACTACTTTACCAAATCACATGGATTTTTCATGCTCAGAGCCACTGTAACCTGCGTGTGCTGTCCACCTGATTATAGCCAGCAAAGTAGTCACTTCAGATTTGTAAATCTACTTAAAGATTTGAAATTATCATTAATTCAACATACTCTTCCTTCCTGTAGCAGCACTATTGAAACTGCCAGTACTATTTCCCCATTCTGTTGTCACAAACTATTATTCCCCTTTTCATCAAAGTATAATCAGAATTCTCAAATTAACAAGAGAAAACTAAATGTAGTAAAGTATTGTTCTTATTAAGAAATAAGTAGAAAAAGTTACCATACATCTTCTTGGGAGAATTTCTTACCTTTTTGCCATTTCCTCTTGAGTCTTAGATATATCTGCCATCATTTCACTTTGTGAGGGCAATTTCTTTAGCCCTGAAGAGAAAAATTTAAAATTTAAGTGTAAATTACTGCAGTAGAAACAATGATCCTATTAGCAATTACTGTGCTATGAAGAATTCAAAGATATATAGGATAATTTTCTATACTTAAAGAGATTACAATTTGCTTGATCACTTGATCCTGCCACCACCAAAATATAATAAGTTGAGCCTACCTAATCACAAAAACAGAAATCTGAAATGCTCCAAAACCCAATACTCTTTGAACACTGACAAGATGCCACAAGTAGAAAATTCTACACATGACCTCATGATAGGTCATGGTCAAAACACGGGCACACTAAAACTACTGTATAAAATTACCTTCTGGCTATGTTGTGTAAGGGGCATATGAAAAGTAAATGAATTTCATTTTTAGAGTTGGGTTCCATCTCCAAGATAAGTCATTTTATATATATATGCAGATATTCCAAAATCTGAAAATATATGAAGTTCAAAACACCTCTGGTTCTAAGGAATATTCACCTGTATCAATACATGTAGTTTATTCTGCTTTGTCTTTGGAACATATTTACTGTACTCTGCCTTCCAACAAATACCTGCCTCCTCCCTAACGTAGTCTTTGAATTGGTAAATTAAGTGTGGACACAAGGAAATGACAAATGGCCTTAAAAGCACATGAAAAATGAGGTACAAGAAGTCAGGTGTGGTGATGCACACCTGTAATTCCAGCACTTGCAAGGCTGAAGTTGGAGGATAACTTGGGGCCAGGAGTTCAATCAGCCTGAGCAATGTAGTAAAACCCCATCTCAAAAAAGGGAGGGGAGTGGAGAAACACACCTGCACAGGTATCTTAATAACAAAGGTATTTTTATATAAGAGAGAGTAAAGGAAGTAAACATAAATCCTCAATCACATTTTATGCTAAAATCCTATGAAAGATAAGCCTCACCTTCTGACCTCTTTGATAAGAGTTTGGGGGGGGTGTGCGTGGTAAGGCCAAAGGCAACTCATATACCCAATCTTGACAAATAAATTTAAGTACTAATGTACAAACAGTTCCTGTACTATGATTTAACACCAAGGACATGACTAGAAAAAGGCAGAATCACATATAAGTCCGTATAAACAACTCTAGCTCAATTAGCCTTTTGCCCAGATATATAGTCTTATGCCCAGCCAGATAGTAGGAACTATGCCATGTACAAAATTTGAACCACAATCCTAAAGTGTTACTCTATAAAATTCTGGAATGTAGAATTTTAGAATGGGAATGTATCTTACTCAGTACAATCCTTCTCTCTACAATACAATATCAAGTGGTCATCTCATTCTTCCTTAAATTCTCTGGCCTCAGAGATCTCACTGCCTTCTAAAGAGATGATATAATTGACTGATGTAGTTGCTGGAACATTATTTTTTGTACTGACCCCCAAATCTACTTCTATGCAACTTGTATCATTGGAACTAGCTCTTTATTTTCAAGAACCTTAATTACATTATTTATTCTGAATGAACCTTAATTACATTATTTCTGGAGCCACATAATTGAATTTTAATACTTGACAGGACTTAAAATGTGAAAAGCACCTATCATAACTACTTTAAGTCTTCTCATCATCAGGCTAACCAGCACAGGTTCCTCATATAACAGGTTTCACATTCTCTGCCATTCTGGTTGCCCTTTTCTGGGCATGCTCCAGTAACTAGCCTGATATGCCCCTCCTGAAACACAGAAGTCAGAAATTCAACACTCAGAGCCTACCATGTTTTTTTTAATGTGTTTTCTCAATTTAGCTATGGGAATTATGACTTATAAATCAATAAGGAAGTATGGGAATGTTTCCCTTGAAATTAATCACAGGTCTTTTAGGATGCTCAAGAAGTGCATTTTGAGAGCTGATTTCCAATAACTTTTTATAGGGTGTATCCACAAGTTTTGCATTTATTAGCTAGAAACCTTATGGAGGAGGAAGAGGCAGAGGTCTATTTCTTGGTGGTGAGAGGCAGTAAGTTCATAAACTGTTAACTTTTATGGACAGATATTTACAACATTCTGTGATGCAGTTCTCTTTGAATTCATTAGCTTTCAGTATTACCTTGTTTAGACACATATTGTATCATATTTCTTATCTCCCTCCTTCAAATCTTGCTCCCTACCCTTTTACATTCTTAGTTTATATTAATGGCCACAGCACATGGGCAGATTCTTTTCTCTCTTATCCCCAACATGGATTCTGTCACCAAATCCTTTTAAAGGTACCTGTGAAGTTTCATCCAAGTTTGTCTCCTCCTATTCATTTAGATTGCCATTTCCTTGGTTTAAAGACCTCATGAGATCTTACTTGGACTGACCTACTTCCCATTTTACTCCCTCTAACATGTATTCTAAATTGCAGATCTGATTTGAGTTCTCCTTTTCCAGTTAAAATCCTTCAGTGGTTCTCTGTTGCCTATGTTAAGTACAAACTTCTTGTATGCAGCCAAGAACTTTCTTGATATCACCTCTATGAATACCCCTAGTTTTATTTCCCTTAATTCCTATAACATTCCCAATTACTTGCAATACCCAGAACTCAATTTACTCTTGTCATTTTCCCCTAACATTACATAAATATTAGTGATTTTCTCACTCTTATATCAATATTTCCTTTTTCTTTTAGTATATAGTCACAGGAGCATTTGATACTTGTTGCCCACTGTTCCCATAGTAGCTCCTCTACGTTGCTACTAGAGCATCTGTTTAGGATGCAGTAAATATCTGTGGAGTGAATGAACACATTAAATGTCTATTTGCTTGTCTGTCTTCCGTCTGTGACTCTAAGTTCCCTATATACTACGTCTGTCTTCCTTCTGTGACTCTACATTCCGTATACTCCTCAGTCTATACCCAAAGGACTTAAAATCAGCATTCTATAGTGATACAGCCACATCAATGTTCATAGCAGCTCAATTCACAATAGCTAAACTGTGGAACTAACCTAGATGCCCTTCAATAGATGAATGAATAAAGAAACTGTGGTACATATACACAATGGAGTATTACTCAGCAATAAAAGAGAATAAAATGATGGCATTTGCAGGTAAATGGATGGAGTTGGAGAATATCATGCTAAGTGAAGTAAGCCAATCCCAAAAAACCAAAGGCCAAATGTTCTCTCTGATAAGTAGATGATGACCCATAATGGAAGGGTGTGTGTGGGAGAATGGAGGAACTTTGATTGGACAAAGGGGAGAGAGGGAAGGGGACAAGGCATGGGGGTAGGAGAGATGGTGGAATGAGATGAACATCATTACCCTAAGTACATCTATGACTGCATATGTGGTACGACTCTACATTGTGTACAATCAGAGAAAGTTGTGCTTCATCTGTGTACAATGAATCGAAATACATTCTGCTATCATGTATAACTAATTAGAACAAATAAAAAATAAATAAAAAGAAAAAAATAGTGATTTTCTGTTTGGTCATGTTTGCATCTCCAGCACTTAGGAGATCATACATACTAAGAGATCAGTAAATGTTAGCTGAACAATGTTGTTGAAGAACAGTGAGGAATTGAAGTTTATTTTCCAAGGGTTCCAAGACAATGTAGAAACAAAGAGAGCCTAAATTAATTACTAAATTACTAAATTAATTAATTAATTACTAAATTACTAAAAGGTAATGGGCCTTTTAGTCTACTCCCTGGAGTAAGGCATGTTGTATTTGTGTAATCCTGACTTTCTATAATCCTGACTTGCCCCTATACATTTTGGTATAATGTTACAAGTGAAAAGAGATATGGCTGCCATTTGGGCCTTCTAGACCAGCCCAGCCTTTTAACATGACTAAAAATTGGCCAAGGGAATAGATAAGCTGAGCTCTTCAGAAGTTTCTACTACAGAATTCAGAATTTCATTTGCATGAAGGCCATACTGTATTCATTTGAACTGACATTTATTAGACACCTCCTATGTGCTAGGCATTGGTCTAGCCTTGGAATATAAAGGCAAATAAACATGATTATTTTATTAAAGAGCTTTCAATATCCTAATGAAGGAGGGACAAAATGTGCATAGGTTTATCCTATATAAATAGGAAGTAAAGGGAGGGCATACCAAGAAGAGAGAACATCAGAAACAAAAGCTGTGGGTATCTGCTACATTTGCTGCTTAGTGGGTAAGTCATCCAGTGCTTCTAGAAGACTGGATGAGTGGTAAAGACCAATGAAAGATGGACCTGAAAAAGCAGGTTATACCAATCTGTGGTGGAACCTGAATGTCATCCTATGACATAATACCTTCTTGTGATACAAAGAATTGGTATAACTTGATATGGTTTTCAAGGAAAGAAAGCTGCTTAATGAAAGAACCCTTGGGAGACCTGCAAAAGAGGCAAAGAACAAAGAAACTTGATTTCATCCATGACAAGGATGTGGGTTCAGAGTTCTAGAAAAGGGTGGAATATTTTCCTTGACAAGGGGGTAATAATTCCAGAGAACAAAGGAAGCAGGAAAATGGGAGTTAGTAGGGGGAGGACTGACCAAAGAAGAGGACAGGCTGAGTTGGGCAGTCTTGAAAGACTAGGAGAAACTAGTTCATCTGAAAGGTTTGAAATTGATACAGTGATATAATTCAGGGGGACGAGAAAGACAAGAATTTGGTAGGTAGATACGGGTAAGCCATGGCTAGAGTAAAAAACTCAGGGTTCATGTTGAAAGTTTGGTAAAGTTATAGGGGTTCTTCTGAAGATTTCATCTTTTCAAAAGTTGGAAGAATGTACGCTGGGCTTCTGCTACCATGAGAAGCTGAGATTTTTTTTTTTTTACATTTCCCTTCAGATCACCTACTCTCATACCCATAATGCATATTCTTCCAAATATTCATGTTCCCAATTCCTCTTAGCAAGTCACTTGGGCCTAGAATAAGAGTCCCAGTTGCTTCAAGTATACTAAGATACTCTGGCCTATTTTGATGGAACTTTCTTCCTTTACTTAATTGATCTAATTAAAATATTCATTTACTACAACTAGGATTAAGCCAACTTCATGGGTTACTTGTATTTGATTGGTGGTCCAGTGCTCTCAAATAGTACATGACTTACTGCATAGACTGTAAGGAATTAAGAAATGGTAGACATTTGGAAAGATGTTTTTTGCCTATCAACTATGATACCACTGCATTTTTCCCTCTGCTACCATGAAAATCTTCACTAGTAAACAGTCAGCTATAATTACAACAAAAATACTGAATAGTTTTACACCAGTAATGACAGCAAATTTTATTATTATACTAATTATAGGATCAAAGGATTTCTTCTATAGAAAGAAACTTCAAAGTCATCTGGTTTCTCTCTATTCTGAGGCTTACCTCTCCTCCATTAACCTCTGTTCAAATGGCCATCTAGCCATGTGACGTTCTTTTCCTATTATGTTTGGATTTCTCACAATTTCAGATGCAACCCAATCCATCTTTAAATGGCACTGGTTGATAAAAAAAAGTTTTTGTTGACCTAGGCAGTAGACCAGAGACCCTGCACCCACTAGAAGAAAAAGTAGGCCAAACTCTCCATCATGTCAGCTCAGGAACTGACTTCCTCAGTAAAACTCCTAAAGCACAAGAAGTCATTTCTAACAACTTAGAGTAAAAAGTAAATAAAATTTGGGGCTGGGGTTGTGGCTCAGTGGTAGAGCGCTCACCTAGCGCCTGCGCGGCCCAGGTTCGATCCTCAGCACCACGTACAAATAAAGGCATTGTGTACAACTAAAACAAATAAATATTTAAAAAAATTATAAAAAAAGAATCAAAAAATGGGATGGTACTAAACTAAAAAGCTTCTTCACAGCAAAGGAAACAATCAAGTATGTGAACAAAGAGCCTACAGAATGGTAGAAAATCTTTACCATCCACACCTCAGATAGAGCATTAGTCTCCAGGATATACAAAGAACTCAAAAAAACTTAACACTGAAAAAAAAAAAATCAAATAACCCAATCAATCAATGGGCAAAGGAGCTGAATATGCAATTCACAGAAGAAGAAATGCAAATGGTCAAAAATTATATGAAAAAATGTTCAACATCTCTAGCAATTAGAGAAATGCCAATTAAAACTACACTGAAAGTTCATCTCACTTCAGTCAGAATGGCAGTTATCAAGAATACAAGTAACAATAAATGTTGGCAAGTATGTGGGGGAAAATGTACATTCACATTGCTGGTGAAACTGCAAACTGGTGCAACAACTCTAGAAAGTAGTATGGAGATTCCTCAGAAAACTTGGAATGGAACCACCACTTGACCCCGTCATCTTACTCCTAGGCTTATACCCAAAGGACTTAAAATCAGAACACTACAGTGACACAGCCACATCAATGTTTGTAGCAGCTTAATTTACAATAGCAAAGCTATGGAACCAAACTACGTGCCATCAACAGATGAATGGATAAAGAAAATGTGGCATATAAACACAATGGAATATTACTCAGCCATAAAGAAGAATGAAATTACAGTATTTGCCATTAAATGGATGAAACTGGAGAATATCATGCTAAATGAAATAAACCTGTCCCAAGAAACCAAAGGCTGAAATACTCTCCAATATGTGGATGCTAACCCATAACAAGGGAGTATAGGGAAGAAAGTATAGAAGTTCACTAGATTAGACAAAGGGAAATGAAGGGCTGAGAATAAGAAAGACAATAGAATGAATCAAACATAATTTTCCTATGCTTATATATGAAAACACAACTAGTGTAATTCCACATCATGTTCAACCACAAGAATGAGATCCAAATTGGAATGGGTTTCACTCTATGTATGTATAATATGTCAAAACACACCCTACTGTCATGTATATCTAAAAACAACAAATTAAAAAAAACCTTTATATGGACAAAAAAAAAAAAAAAAAGAAAGAAAAGAAAGAAGGAAAGAGAAAAGGTCTTGTCTTTTTAATTTTTTTAATGTTAAGCTGATATTATGTGACCCTCAAGATTTCACTCCTTGGTTCTAGTTTGACTCTTTGCTCTACTAAGTAAGTCTAATTCTTATCCCATTGGTATCCCTTCAAATATTTGAAGGAAACTCTCAGATCTCCCCCAGATCTTAACTTCTTTAGCCTAAACTTCTCCAACAACTTCATTTGTATTTCAAATGATATATCTTCACATTCTTTAAACCATTCTTATGTCTCTCCTTATTCAATGAATTCCAGTTTCACTTTTATAATGCCTTTAGTCTGCCCAGTTTAGAGAACAACTATGATGTTCTGGGATGATGCTAGATTTAATGAAGCCTTTTAGAAGCCTTATCTGCTGACTCATCCTACTATTCCAAAGCTCAAAGTTTTTTTGTTTTTTTTTTGTTTTTTTTCCCTCATGTACTCCTAGCCAAAACTGAAAGAGGGGACATAAAAGGGTGGGGGGGAGGAATATGAGGATTTGAAAGTTGAATATCCTACATTCTGGATTAGTCTCCTACCAGGTGTTAACTTGTTGTATGAAATTAAGTCACATCATTTCTATATTTGACATTCTCTGTATTGAAAGATGAAATTCTTTTACTTCACAAATATATACCAGTTGTCTAAAATTTAGATGAGTGGATTCTAATCTGAAGTACACATTGGAATCATCTGGGGAAAAAATTTGTCAAAAATTTTGTGCCTGCTGGGCGTGGTGGAGCATGCCTATAATCCCAGCACTTGGGAGGCTGCGGCAGAAGGATCTCAAATTCAAAGCCAGCCTCAGCATGGTTAGGCACTTAGCAACTCAGTGAGACCCTGTCTCAAATAAAATAAAAAAAAGGGCTGGGGATGTGGCCCAGTGTTCGAGTGCCCCTGAGTTCAATCCCCACTACCAAAAAAAAAAAAAAAAAAAAAAAAAAAAATTTTTTTTGTGCCTGCCTCACCCAGATTTACTGAATAAGTATCAACAGGGATGAGATCAAAGCATGCCTAAGCTGGGAAAATAACCCAGGTGATTCTAAGATATGTCTATGATTATAAATTACTACTTTAGATTCACTTAAAAATAAATTTATAGTAATAACTTTGTGCCAGGTATTATGCAACCCTCAAGAATTTGGTCAAGCCGGGCGCGGTGGCGCACGCCTGTAATCCCAGCACTTTGCGAGGCTGAGGCAGGAGGATCGCGAGTTCAAAGCCAGCCTTAGCAATGGCGAGGCACTTAGCAACTCAGCGAGACCCTGTCTCTAAATAAAATACAAAAAAGGGCTGGGGATGTGACCCAGGGGTGGAGTGCCCCTGAGTTCAATCCCCGGTAAACACACACACACACACAAAAAAAAAAAAAAAAAAAAAAAAAAAAGAATTTGGTCAAACATACTGCTATTTAAAAGCAAGTACATAAACATAATTAAACATCACCAAGTAATTAAGGAGTGAATTTTTATTGTCACTTACCTTTAAATACTTGAGTGGCCCAGCGTCCTTGAAGCTCTGCAATGGGCATAATGGCTCCTAAGGGCTGAATCAAGCCTATGATTGCAAGAGTTGGCTTTTCTAGGTTGGGGGGGAAGACCTTTTTATACAGGGATATCTTATTTTTGACCACTTTGACAGAATCTTCAAGAAAAGGAAAGGCAAAGCTATAGCCTGTGGCGAAGATAACAGCATCAATGTCATCCTCTCTGGAGCCATCTTCAAATATGGCAGCTGTCTCTGTGAATTCCTTCACATTTCCTTTCACCTTCACCAAGCCAGAAATTATACGATTTGGCAGATCATCATTTACTGTTGGATGCTGGCTCAGAGCTCTGAGTGGCAATAAAGATGAAGAAAAGGAGAAATGAGAGTGACCAAGAAAGGGGGAAAAAGGGGAGAGAGAGAAATAAATCATGTAAGTAAATTTTTGCTTTGGTGGAGGTAAACAATATGTCAACGGTTTCCCCTTCCTCAGTGGCAGAGTGCATGCCTAGCACACATGAGGCCCTGGGTTCGAACCTCAGCACCACATAAAAATAATAAATAAATAAAATAAAGGTATCGTGTCTACATTAAAAAAAAAAAGATGACCTAGAATAGTCTTGTTTACTCACTGCCTCACCTGAACAATTACAGTTCTCTTTAGGGCTCCCTTCCCATCTCCCCTCTATACCATTTGCCTTGGAATAAGAAAGTCAAATAGACATGATTTTAGGATCCTCGATTTAGAAAAGAAAAAAAAAAAAAGCTATAAAGAATATTATTGGGTCAGGTGCAGAGACACATGCCTGGTCATTCTAAAATAGATTTATTATGGACTTCTTATTATGTCACTCACTTGCTTAAATTTATTATGTCACTCACTTGAATGGATTTGCTGTTTTCATTCCAAACTTTTTTCATTTCCAACCTGCACCCACCCCGCAACCCGGAAGGGCGAAGGACCGAACTCAGGGCTTTGTGCGTTCTAGGTAAGCACTCTGAAACTGGGCTAAATCCCCAACACCACCCCACCAACCATACTTTTTATTTAGCAGCACTTACAAAAGGTTTCATGCCTGATAGATCTAGATAGATGCATTCAACTACTCTTCTTCCTTTGCCATATAGTCTAGGCTTACCAGTCTATATGTAGGTCTCAGGGTATAATGTGCCTTTTGGTATTCTAAGATATTATAATTAGAATGCTACATGTTGACACTATTTGCCTACCTCTTATTATTCAATAAAATGTCAGTTTGTTTTGCAACTGCAAAAGATATTCATGCTTAAATAATTGAATGAAAAGTTGTTGGGGAGCACAGTGTCCAAGTACCATCCCACTAATTAATTTCAAGGGTAAAAATATCTTTGTACTGGAGAAATCTGGTAGATGCCACTTTTTTTTCACACGATCATATTTAGCATCATTAATATGGAATAAACTGACACCATGTGGGTCCTGATGTGATTCATCAAGAAGATAACATCACTTATGTAGTATGTATGTCAAGATACAATACAACTCAAAACTTAGAGATATTCTATAAAAACCATGTCTTGGAAAGAAGAAGGAAGAAGGAGAAGGAAAAGAAGGAAGATGATGTAGGAAGAGGAGAGAGGAAATGAGGAAGAAGAAGAGGAGAAAGAAGATGAAGAGAATAAAAGTCCATGTTAAAAAAAAAAAAATGAATGGGCCAGGCATGGTGGTGTATGCCTATAATCCCAGTGACTCCAGAGTCTGAGGCAAGAGGATCACAAGTAGGAGGATAGCCTCAGCAACTCACTGAGACCTGTCTCTAAATAAAAAAAGTTAAAAGAATTGAGGATGTAGCTCAGTAGTAAAGCACTCCTGGGTTCAATCCCTAGTATGCAAAAAAAAAAAAAGGGGGGGGGAATAGAGAATGTTTCTTTCAGATTAAAAAAGACATGACAATTATATGAAATGGTGTGATTAACATTTTTTTAGGGTCTGGATTTAGAATGGGATAAAAAGAGCTTATTATAAAGAAGATTATTGGGTTGGTTGCAGTGATGCATGCCAATAATCCCAGCAACTTGGGAGGCTAAGACAGGATGATTTCAAGTTCTAGGCTAGCCTCAGCAATTTAGCAAGTTCATGAGACCCTGTCTCAAAATAAAAAATAAAAAGTGCTGGGGATGTAACTCAGTGGTAAAGTGACCCTGGGTTCAATTCCCAGTACCAAAAGGGGGGAAAAAAAGAAAAAAGAAAAAGATATTATTGGGACATCTGTGGAAATTTGAATATGCCAACATTTTAGAAAATGTATTTTATCAATGTTGAATTTCCCAAATGTGATAATTGTATTATGGTATGTAGGGGAATGCCCTTTTTCTTAGGTATGTCTTAGTGATTTTTTACTTGCTTTCAGAAAAAAAATATGTACTTAAGTATGTATTTACACTATATATTGTTTGGATCTATCTTTCATGAGGGAAGAGAGAAAAAGCAAATATTGCAAACTGTTATGATAGGTGAATCTAGGTAAAAGATATATGGATGTTCAACATATTTATCATTGTGCTACTATTCTGTAGATCTGAACATTTTCAAAAATAAAAAGTTGGACAGAAAAAAGTCATTTAAAGTCAGTATATAGAAATGCTTTCATAATGTATCTCCTGGCTGTATGAGAACTCATTCTTTATACTCTCATTGCATTCTATGCATTTCTTTGTCATATTCTGTTGTCTGTCTTCTCATTTGTATGTTTAAGGTAAGATCCATTTCTGAAGTCTTCCATTTCTTACTTATGTTGACCTTGGGCAAATTATTTAGTTTCCTCTAAGTTTCAATTTTTTAAATCTGTAAAATGGACATAAAAATGGCACTGACCCATAGGGCCATCTGTGAGGATGAAATGAAATAATATATATACTCATCACTGTGCTTGTCTTTAAAAAGTCTTCAAAAAAGGTAAGGTATTATTTTTATTATTCTCTTTTCTCTCTGTATTTCATGCCAATATAATGCCTTACTCACAACAGGTGCCCCATATTTGTTGACTGACTGAATGAGGCACTGCCCTTACTACCTTTTTGTTGTCTTTGGGCACCATATAAAAAATACTGATACTTGACAGAGTAAGAAAATGGCTAATGCCAATGAGAATGAGTGACAGAAAACCTTTAGACCAGCAGATTTTGGTTTTCAGTGGTTGATAAGGTAAAAAACTGAATTTCAGATTCTCTGGGTTTTCTTAATGTATGGGTAGAAGTAGCTCTATTAACCTGTGTGAAAAGTCCTTATTCTTGTGCCTGGGTCATTACCAACCCCATTCCCATCCTGAGAACATACCTGTGTTTAGGCTTCAGGCCAAACATTTCATGATCAAATCTTTGATTCATACGTTTTTCCAAAAATGTATTTACTAATGCTTGACCGCATATCTTTGATATAAGATGCTTAAGTCGAGAAAAGTGTACCACATCAAAAGGATATCCATGATCCCCTACACGGTTCAGGATCCAAGCCCCCTCTCCTGGTGCTGAGGAATACCTAAGGCATGGGAAATATTGTTTACTTTTGTCATTCAAGATCAAGTTCAAACTCACTAGTGTGGCATTTCAGTTCTGTACAATCTTTTTAAAAATTTTTCCTGCCATTTTCCTTTACAAACACTGTCCAAGAATATGTCTTGCTGTGATCCACCACTACATTTCTGTTTAAAGCCAATGTGCCTGAAAAGTCCTCCTCTTTTTAATCCTCCTCAGCCCATTCATTTTTAAGATCCAGATCATCCTCCATGAGAATACCACTGACCTTTGAGACTGATAATTCTCTCTCCATCCTCTGAACTTCACTAGCACTTACCACCTATAGGACTCATTAAAAACCATAGAATAAAAAAAATAATAATGGAATAGGAGCTGGGGTTGTGGCTCGGTGGTAGAGCGCTTGCCTAGCATGTGTGAGGCACTGGATTTGATTCTCTGCACTGCATATAAATAAATAATATAAAGGTCCATTGACAACTAAAAAAAAAGGTCATGGAATAGACCAGGTGCAGTGGAATACACCTTTAATCCCAGTGACTCCAGAGGCTGAGGCAGGAGGATCGTGAGTTCAAAGCTAGCCTCAGCAACTTAGCAAGGCCTTAAGCAACTCAGCAATACCCTGTCTCTAAATAAAATATAGAAAGGTGCTGGGGATGTGGCTCAATAGTTAAGTGCCCCTGGGTTCAATACCCGTACCAAAATAAATAAGTAAGTAAGTAAGTAAATAAATAAATAAATCATGTAATGGTGAAACTGAAAACAACTGGAGATCATTTAATCTAAAACCTCTAGTCTTTTGGTCATTGACATTGTTTGCATTATTAAGAACTATTATTTACTATTTATGTCATTTATATGATGTGAAACTTTCTATGCTCTTAATCTGTCTCTCCAATTGTGTTTTCTCCATAGTGGGACGAATAGCCTGCACATTTCTTAGTCTCCCCAGCACATCATCATTACTTTCATTTACTGAGACTTGTGACCTGTAATTCCCTATACTAAGTCCTTTGTATTCTTTTTTCTTTTTTGAGGTTCTGGGGACCAAATTCTGGGCCAAATGCATGCTCAGCAAAGGCACTACCACTGAGCTACATCCTTAGCCCTTTTTAAAAAATTATTATGTTACTTTGATATAGGGTCTCTCTCTAAGTTGTTCAGGCTGGCCTCAAATTTGCAAACCTCCTGCCTTAGCCTCCTGAGTAGGTGAAATTACAGGCGCAAGACACTGGTTAACCATTTTACAATGTTAACACAACAATCCCTTGAAGAAGCCACTATTATTCTCATTTTATTGGTGAGGGACATGGAGAAGATGAAAAATTTGCCAGAGATCATATTAAGAAGCAAACTGAATTTTCAACCCACATCTGACTGACTCTATTGAATGGGAAAAAAAACCAAAGATTGCTAGTAGAACTACAGGAAATTGTTCAGTACTTCTTTGTTCTTTCCTGGCTAAAAGTACATGTTCAGAATGGATTAAGGTTGTTATTCAATTACCTGGCAGAAGTATCAGGACATTTTCAACTTTACACAACCCCCTGGAAGAGGTTTCTGGAGTGTTAAGGTAGATAAGTATGTTGTTTCAAAGTCTTTGTCTAAGATCTCATGTAAAAAGATGCCTGTCTGGGCTGGGGTTGTGGCTCAGTAGTAGAGCGCTCGCCTAGCACATGTGCAGCCCTGGGTTCAATTCTCAGCACCACATAAAAATAAATAAATAAAATAATGTATTGTGTCCAACTACAACTAAAAAATAAATATTTTTAAAAAGATGCCTGTCTACAAAGGTATAATTATTTACTTCACACATATATCTTTACAGAGAATAACTTTAAGCACTATCATATTTAAGTGCTTTTACATGTTACAGTTGAAAGAGCCTGCGTGGTCTTGGGACTCAAATGATTTAGGTTAATACTTATAGCCTTAGTTAAAAGGTTCCCTATTTATAAAATAGTTACAACAACACATACATCACAAGACTGCTGTGATAATTTTTATAAAAAGTGTGGTATACAGTAAACACCGAATAAATGTTTAGTGGCTGTCACACTTATTTTAGCTTTTCCATTAATACCTTGTTTTAAGCAAACAATATATTTATGAATCTGGTTTATAAGAAAAACATATTGAAAATTGTTAAATCAATATAATCTTGTATGAAATTAACCTGATGAGAAAGGGATGCTTTCACAAAATCATTATACCACAAGGATTATACCAAAATTTCCTTATGCACTGAAATTTACAGATCCGCTTAAAAATTTTGATTTGCAAATAACTTCTCTTAAATACATTTTAATATGTAAAGCGAAAAGGTAGAACTCAGCAATTAAATTTCTTTAGCTTGTATTAGTGCTGTGATGGAGTTGCCCCTGCTATGCAGATGTAATTTTGCTATGTGTTTTCCCAGGGCCTTCTCACAAACATGGCTGCCTTATCTCCACACTCTGAATATTTTGTTCCCGGGAAATTTTAATTCCACAATGCAGGTTAGATCCAGCTCCTTTAGAAATGACCACTTGACAAGCCAAGATATGAAAGAAGGTTTTTGCATGGATCCCTACTCCCTACATTGTATATCCTCTACCACATGTGTTTTTTATACTCTTGTTTATGTAATTACTTCCCAATAAGTGTTTGTGGAATTAATTCATGGAATAACATATGAGATCACTTATATATTGGTAGATGAAAATAGTACTAAGAAGTTATTGGAACCAAGTTGTTGGGTAAGGATCATTTAACAAAATTGTGTCATTAAGCATCTGTTTTAAAAGGTAATTTGAAGCATATTTTTAGAGAAACATAGCATAATTAAAGTTACTGGTATTGCTAATAAAGTTATGATTCAATGAACACAAAAAATGTAATAATGACATGCCTTTTTCTAGGGGTTTATAGTGAAGACACTTTCTTCAAAGCTCAAAATCTACGATACAGAAACCAAAACAAACAAAACAAAAAACCAAGGAGATAGAAGGTGCTTTGGAGTGACTGTCATTATGTGCTACCAAACCGTATGCAAAGGCTGGCACAAGGTGTTCATATATGCTACTATGCAGACACTCTTTATGCTGATAGCCACATTGTTTTGGGGAAGATTAGATTGCTTCTTTTTTCCCACTTGGTGGGACAAAAGGGAAATTCACTCACCATCCTGTTAATAAAAAGTTTTCAATAACCACAGTGTGCTCTCCACAATGTGTATATGAGAAAATGGCATTTCTTTTGGCCAATGGATGAATCACACTCTCAATATTCCATTCTCACAACCTCTTCCAGCAAACACTTGGTCTTCATCAAAGCCAGGGAAAGGTTAACTGGGATTCTAAGCGCAGCCTGAAGCAGTGAGTGCATTCTTTAGTATGAAGCCAACTGAATAATGGAATTCTAATCAGTAACCATGCCTCTCCATTAGCATCAATCATAATGCCAACTGAGGCAATGAAACCAAGCCCTATACTTGCCACTGGCACTAATGGGCAATGTGCAGCCATCCATACTCTATTGGGTCTATCTCCTTGGTGAGACTGAAGATAGAATGAAGCAAAGTAAATCACTGATTCAAACCTGCTTGGCTGTGTGGCTAATCTCTACAGCCAGATCCCCTCCAGAATTCCCAATGCCAATTATAATGACTCTTTTTCCAGCAAATGCCTCTGGGTTTTTATAGTCTCGACTGTGGAAGTACTGTCCTTTGAACTTCTCAATCCCTGCAAGAGAACAGAAAATAATTATTGGATGATAGTTTATATGATGGATATCATTTGCAAAATCATTCTTTTGTAGAATTTAAAGTTGAAGTACATATTCTCCACATGTTCTTCCTTTATTCAGCTACTCTTGTCTTTCTGAATATTTTTGCTTATTTTTTTTCTTCCATAGCCTTGGAATAGTAACTTGTGATTCCTTTATCATAAATAGTTTGTATTTTGGATTTGTAGACTCAAACATCCAAACTGCCTCAGAAAACTGCCATTCTCTTTTGTCTTTTCATCCCCTTAATTACATACTACCACTTCAATTAAAGTATATATGTTTTTGTATACTCTAGGGTATACATAAAGTGCATTTTTTCGAAAAGAAAAGTTCAGGCCCCAAACTGAAACTAAATTATTCAAGCTTTCATTTAAGCCTTAGAAACTCAATATTTGTTTCCTCAATTACTGAAAAATTCCACATCTGAACCAATACTGAATAAGAGCTCCACAGTCTTCGTTTTTGATTCTTAAGAAAACCAAAGTTGGGGCAGGAAAGATGGTGGAATGAGATGGACATTACTACCCTTGGTACATGTATGACTGTACATATGGTGTGACACTACATCATGTGCAACCAGAGAAATGAAAAGTTGTGCTGCAAAAGTTGTGCTGTACAATGAATCAAAATGCATTCTGCTGTCATATACACCTAATTAAAATAAATAAATTAATTAAAAATAAAAGAAAACCAAAGTCCTTGTGAAACTAAATACAATCATGTGCTACTTGACAGAAATATATACATTCTTAAAATTTTACTGTAAGTTGGTTTCATAATTGTGAAAACATCACAGAAGTACTTACACAAGCCTAGATTGTATAGGCCAGTCACTCAATATGGCCTCTTGATGCAATCAAGATCCACAATAAACATAAGACATGTGAAGCTATTGCTGGTGTAACATGGCAGACAGTTTTAAAGTAAACTTTTCTATAAGTAGAAGGAGTACACTCTAAAACAAATGTATAGTATAGTAAATACATAAACCTTAACATAGTTGTTTAGCATTAACTATTATGTACCACATACATAATTGTATGGGCTATAATTTCATACAACTGATAGCACAGAAGGTTTTGTACATCAGTATCACCATGATGTTATGATGGTTATCATACTACTCAGCAATAGAAAATTTTCAGTCCCCTTATAATCTTATGGGTTCACTACTCTATTATGTACTCCAGCCTTGACTGAAATGTCATTATGTGGTGGCATGATTGTTCACAGACCTCTAAACTCTTAAAATTACCATTAACTCTAGTCTCCAAATGGCAATAATACAAGTTATTCCATCTTCAAGGGAACATGCATAATTAGGGTCTTATTTCACCCCAGGGTAAAAATCACTCAGACCACAACCCTTCTATTCCTCAGGGTCATAGGCATGGCTCAAGGGTCAACCTCCTTCCTGGTAGGTCACTCACCTGGAAAACTTTCCAGGGGTAAGTGAGCATTAGTGTGATGGCCAGTACAAACCATGACTCCATCAAAGACATTAACCTCCTTTTTTCCTTCACACTCAGTGATCACCTCCCATTGTCCTGAAGTAGAGAAATCAGGCCGCTTCTTCACACTGCACACAGTGGTCTGAAAGAAAAGTGACATACACAGGGGACTGTAACCATAGCCTGTACAGTGGACATCTTCCCTGACATGACTTTTCCTGCAAAATATTACTCAAAGGGATGATACCACAGGCACCATCATATCATTAGGGTCCTTGCAAGAATATTTGATTTTTATACTCCATAAAGAACAGTTTGGTTTGGGGCTGTGGTCTGAGTGAGAAAACTATAAGGCAGACAAAGCAAAACAGAGTTGACAGACTAATGTACTCTCCTATGCTTCTAGAAAAGTAGAAATTACTAGGACTTTTAGTCTCTACCTTAACACATTGTAGCACCTAAATAAAGCCTGGATTTCTCCTGTACTTCTGTGACACTTTGCACTAAACGGCTATTCCTCCACTAACCCCAGACATCCCTAAGCTCTGATATCTTCTTACTCCCAAGTCCTGTTCTCTTTGGCTAGACTTAAACATGTGACTATGAGGCTCCCTTTCCTGTTAGAGCAGGAAAATATTTCAGTGGCTTTTATTGTTTTGTAAAGGAATCTCTGTTTGTCTTCTACATATGCCCACTTTACAAGTAACTGTAAAGAAATAGGTTGTGAGATAGGGTAGTCAGTGGTATAATTTTTAGATTTTCAAAACAACAACAACGAACCCCAAAGCAATAAATATGGGTTACTCTGCCCAGCCAAAGGAAACATCAAGAATGTATACATTCATTCCAATGTGCTTCTAGGGTCTTGGCTATAATGTCTTGGTTGACTAATAGAGATATGCCTTCACCATCCTGTACTATTTATAGTTCCTGACATGTGTTTTTACACAAGCTGGTGCTTCTCCTTCCTGCTGAAGGCTCAGCTTGGACATTGTCTTCTCCAAAAATCTTTCCTGGAACTTGATTCCTCTGACCTGATAGGTTAAGCATCCCTCTTCTGAGCTGCAATGTATAGATCTCTATAGCATTTATCACTTGGATTATTACTTATATGTATAATAATATGTTTCTTCATTTTTCTGTGTCCTTAACTTAGATGGTTAAGTTACTTATTTTTTTTTTTTTTGTTTTTGTGTCATCACTGCTTAGTACAGTAACAAACTTATTCAAGAAGTATCACTTAAACAATTGAAGAGATGCACCACTGGGCTGTAAATAACTGGCTTTGGAAATTGTCACCAGATGTTACCATCTTATTATTGTTGCTACACATAAAAAGTGGAAGGTTTGGGGGCTGGGGTTGTGGCTCAGCGACAGAGCACTTGCCTAGTACGTGCACGGCCTAGGTTTGGTCTTCAGCACCAGGTAAAAATAAAGGCATCGTGTACAACTAAAACAAATAAATAAATATTTTTTTAAAGGTGGAAAGTTTGGACTTTATGCCAGGTGATATAATATGGCCCTGATTATAAACTATGGGAAAATCATGGCAGACTTTGGAGAAGGAAGGGACCAAAAGTCATACAGTACAATCATCTTCTTTTACAGAAAAGAAAATTAAGAAAAATTCAAGTTGAGAAATTTACTTGTCTTAGGTCACTTAGGTAAGAACATGGGCCAGAATCCAGGGTTTTGTTTCCCAATTCAGTATTCTACTCTCCCTACCAGACTTAACTTCTTTACTTCCTCAATAACTTCCCAGACTCTAAGGACTTCACCAGGTTGTGGTGGTGATCACATAAAATAATATATTGGAAAGTGCTTCAGAAAATATAAAAGAATTAAGCAACAGTGGACAAGTTGTGGAACCAGAAGGTTTTAAAGTGTGATACTTATTCATTCCCCTCTACTTCTTAATTATAAACAGGGAGTGTGAAATGAAGGCAATGAAAATACTCTGGCAGGTATCTTTCTGTATCTGCAGCCAAAAGACATAAGAGAGAGCTTTTCATGGGTATTTTCGATAGAGAAAACAAAAACTGGGATCTTTGTACTTGAGTATACTGAGCTAATATTTACATGTATGCACTAGTTAATGAAGCCACATTATTGATTTACTTGATGAACAACTTCAAACACAAAGACACCCACAAAACTGCCTACCTTGAACTGGATATACTTTAAAAGGTTGAAGTCTTTGGCATACATCCTGAAATACTCTAGGATCTGGGAGTTGTGCATGAAGTTAGGATAATGATCCGGGATGGGGTAGTCACTGAAGCACATCATCTCCTTAGAAGTATTGATGATCACTGATTTGTAAATACTGGCTCTCCCTTCTTCAGGATTTTCCTGCAGTAAATAAGAAGCATTTATGGCAACTTGAGAATTATTTTCATGATTTACAAATAGCCAATGAACAGTTGAAAAATTTTCCTGAAATAAATGTCAACTCAAACAAATTACACACATACACGACCTCTACACATCTCCCAGTACTTGTGCCCCTGTGTAGTTTCTTCCCCTTGAATCTCAGTTATCTTTATGACTTGCTTTTGACCAACAGTATACAGTTGAAATGGCACTGAATGACTTTCAAAACTAAGTTATAAGTAGCCTTGCAGCTTACATCTGGGTCTCTTAGAAGGCTCACTTTGGTGGAAGCCAGAAGCCATGTAAGAAGTTAGCTTTCATTTGTGACCCAAATACCTGACAAGGAGAAAGAATTATTATGGCTCATGGATTTAGAGGTTTCAGCTCCACTGTTTTTGGCTTCAGGCAAGGCAGAACATCATGATGGAAGGGCATGGCAGAGGAAAGTTTCTCAGCTCATCGCAGCCAGAAAGCAGGGGTAAGGGAAGAGGGCAAGATATAGTCCCCAAGGGTAGCTTCTCCTCTCCCCATGATCTGCTTCTTCCAACCATGTTCAACCTGCCTACACCATCCACCACTGCCTAGTAATGCATTCAGCTGCCAATGAATTAATCCACTGATGAGGTCAGAGCCCTCATGAACCAAGCACTTTCCAAAACCCACCTTTGGACAATGCTGCATTGGATACCAAGACTTGAACACGTGAGCTTTTCAGGGATATTCTAGATCTAAACTATAACAAAGTCCAACTATCCAATCTGAAGTTCTAAACATGTGAACAAAGTACTTATATCAAATCCAGTCTTAGCAGTCATCAGATGGCAATCACATGAGATGCCAGGTGAGAACTTCCCAGTTGAAAGGATAAGTCTTAAGAATTTTCATATATATTGAGACATTGCTCTCAAGAAAATGTACTAAGTCTCTTTCCAGTATAAGTTGTTATTTACCCCATTTTTACTATTGTTGAGTAATAGTCATTTAAATGAGTAAAAATGGGGTAAATCAAAACATACTAGGGAGAATATGTTAATACAATATTTTTTGAGTAATTTTGCAATGTATATAAAAATCCTTGAAACTTACATAGCCTTTTAAAGAAATATTCAGACTTTCAAACAAAGATTCTTGTTAAAGGATGTTAGTGTCAGCATTATTCATTAAAAAAGGAAGCAAAATAAATGCTTAAGAAGAAAAAAATAACTGAAATTTGCAAACCACTGCTCTAGATACTTGCTACCCAAACTATGGTCTGTGGACCAGCACAGAAGGGATCACTAGGGAGATTGTTAGAAATGCATCATTTTAGGCCCTGCTCTAGACTTACTGAATCAGAACTGACATATTAACAAAATCTTCAATTGATTCAGATGTACATAAAAACTGAGAAGCACTGCTTTAGATGACATTAATCCCTAAGTCAGTGTCTTTCTTCCTACAACAAACTCTTTGCTTCCTCAAAAATTTCCAATTAATTACTTCATGGGGTTGAGGTGGTGATCCACTAAAATAATGCAATAGGAACCCAGCCTATTATTCTGTCACAAAATGTCACAAATCACAGGTTTTCAAATCTGTTATATTTAAATTCTTTTTGATTATAGAAAATCACCTTAACCTGTTTGGACTCTCTTCTCCTTTTTATTCCAGAAATGAATAAATATTAGGAGAGTGGGTATTACAAAACATAAAATGTCCACAAAACAGAGCGTTGGATTTGTCTACATTTAGGTTTATTTTCCTCCCAATTCTTACTAAAGAATTATTTAGTCTAGGAATCTGAAATCAATCAAACTCATTTGTCTGCCCCATAATCATTTATTTTTGACCGCTAATAAGGTTTCATGAGTCTCCTTTCAAGTCTTTTTTTTTTTATCTATCTTACCTATTTCAACCAAAGTATCCATTTTAGGGCATGGTTTCACTATATCTCTGCCCTAATTAACATTGTAGCTGTTCACATTTCCTATACAGTTCCTATTTCTTGGCTTAGAACTCAAAAACCTCCATAATGTCTAGTGGACATTATCTCCCCTACTAGATTATAAGCCCTTTAAATTGTAGTCATGTTTCTTTCAGAGTATCTAAAATTACAAATAGCTCTCAATAAATGTTTAATAAATGTATGTCAAATTGAATTGAGAAAGGTATGTATAGAAAAAGCAAATTTCACATAACAACAAATTAATGAAATACATAAAAATTTATTTCAAAACAATGTGAATGAGACATATCTGTTTCAATTCTGAAATTTTCTAAGGAAATTGTGGAATAATATAAAAGTCAAATGCAAAAAGATACCACTTTTATATTATTTAAATTAATTATTATTTAATTAAGTTTTTATTAGTTAATAATAACTTAAAATATCCCCCAAATCCATGAGTGGTTTAGTTATGTTACAGTATCTCAACATGATATAAAATTTATCTTTGACACTATTCCACAGGTATCCTGCTGAATACAAAGAACATCCTGTTACTCCACTGCTTATTGGCTTCTTATTCCTTATGGAAACCAACCTACTTATTTTAAAATTTAGCACATTTCACAATCTAGCCCAATATAACTTTTAGTCTTCATTCAGTGTTCCCCTTAACAAATCCCATATTCCTAAGTCCTTAAATTATTAGCTGAAATATTTTGTAGGCTCTTTCACAACTTTAAATTTTTGTGTGTATCACTACTTCTTGAAAAACTCCTATCATTTGAGTAATATCAAATGTTACTTTTCTGTTTTTTGGTACCGGGGATTGAACTCAGGGGCACTCGACCACTGGGCCACGTCCCCAGCTCTTTTTTTTTTTTTTGTATTTTATTAGAGACAGGGTCTCACTGAGTTGCTAAGTGCCTCACCACTGCTGAGGCTGGCTTTAAACTCAAGATCCTCTTGCCTCAGCCTCCCAAGTGCTGGGATTACAGGCCTGCGCTACCATGCCCGGCTCAAATGTTACTTTTTTGATGAAGACTTTCCTGTAGTCCATTGAGACTCCTCGTCCCCAAACCTTTCAATTCATACTGCTGTAAAAGCAATGTAAACATACTATATTATTATGCATTTGTTCCCATGATTGTAATAGATCTGAGAGTGGTGTATATACCTTATTCTTCTTTATATTTCTGTCATCAACACAGTACCTGATATACAGTGAATGATCAATGAATGCTTAGGAATGAATTAGTTACAGAATTATGAGAATGAATTTGGAGACACCAAACTATGATGTCATCTCTTCCTACCTTAATCTATAGATGCAATGCAATCCCAATCAACAGCTCTTCAAGCTATATTTTAGACATCAACAAAATGATTCCAAAGTTTGTGTGGGAAGACAGAAGGCTAAAAATAACCAATTTTGTCCTTAAGTGTAGGCTGTGCATAGTAAGCTTTCTTCAAAGAGTATAGTATAGCAAAAGAGATAAAAGGGATAAAGTTTACTCTGGCAAAACCTGACAAACTCCACTTCAAGGAAGGCACCACCATTAACAAAAAATAATGATAAGGCTTATTGACAATACGGATCTTTGATATGATATAATACAAATGGTACTTTACCTTTTCAGTATTACTCTAAAAAATCTATAACCTAGTAACCATGAGAAAACATTAGACAAATCTCAACAGAAAGATAATCTAAAAAAAAATCTTACCAGTGCTCCTCAAAACTGCCAAGGTCATCAAAACCTAGGAAAGTCTAAAAATAATTGTCACAGTTAAGGGGAGCATAAAGAGACATGACTAATAAATGTAATGTACTATCCTGGGTGGGATCCTAGAACAAACAAACAAAAAAAGTCATTTAGGGAAAACTAAAAAATTCTGAATGAAGAATGGGCTATCAATGTTGCTATAGGAATACTGTAGGAAAAATACCTGTAGGCAGCTCAGAGAACTGAAAGACCAGCCTTTGTGGCTACCATGGCTTACCTGAGTTTCTCCTCAGTCTGTTATTGTTTCAACTCTGTTTCCAGACTGACTCCCAGCATGGGAACCTACCAGTCCAGTGAAAGTAGAGCCTAAGGGGCTGATTGGTCTTGGGTATTCAAAGCACAAGTGTACCAAGAGCAAGACAAAAATGACAAAGAAAGAAAAGAAAATATAGACATTTTGGGGTTGTTAAAAGACCCCCTAAAAAACAAAAATCTCCACCAGAAGACTTCTAGAACTAATAAATTAAGCAAAGTAACAGGTTTCAAAATCAACGTACAAAATTAAACAGTTTTCTTACACACCAATAATTAATTAACTGAAAAAGAAATCAGGAAAACATTTCCAACAATAGTTTTTAAAAAAAAAAAGCAAAAGCAAGGAAAAACAACTCTAGGAATAAATCTATCCAAGAAGGTAAGAAGATTGCCACAATGAAAATTATAGTACACTGCAAAAAGAAATGGAAGACTACATTGGAAGATGGAAAAACCTCCCATATTCTTGGATAGAATTAATGTTGTTAAATTGTCATATTACCAAAAGTGAGCTACAGATTCAGTGTAATTCTCATCAAAATACCAATGATATTTTTCACAGTCCTAAAATTCATGTGAAAGAATATAAGACCCAGAATTTCCAAAGTAATTCTTAGCAATAAAAGCAATGCTGGAGGCATCACAATCCCCAAATTTCAAATTATACTACATATTTACAGTAACAAAATAATATGGTATTGGCATACAAACAGACATGAAGACCAATAGAATAGAATAGAAAATAGATAAAACCACACAGATACTGCCAGCTGATATTTGACAAAAGTGCCAAAAACAAGTTGGAGAAAAGACAGTCTTTAACAAATGGTACTGGAAAAACTTGACATCCAAATGTAGAAGAATGAAACTAGATCCTTATCTATCACCCTGCACAAAAGGCAACTTGAAGTGAACCAAAGACAGAGGAATGAGCCCAATAACTTTGTAACTGCTAAAAGAAAGCTCAACACTTCAACATATAGGCTCAGGCAACAATTTCCTCAAACTCCTTGGGAAATAAACCAAGAGTTAATAAGTGGGATGACATCAAATTTAAAAGCCTATGTACATCATAGGGAAAAGAAGCGTGAAGAGAGAGCCTACAGAATGGGAGAAAATCTTGCCAGCTATTCTTTTTAAAAAAAATATTTATTTATTTGTTTTAGTTGTACACAATGTCTTTGTTTTTATGTGGCACTGAGGATCAAACCTGGGCAGTGCACGTGCTAGGCGAGCATTCTACCACTGAGCCATAACCCCAGCCCCTTTGTCAGCTATTCTTTTGATAGAGGATTAATATCCCAAATATATAAAGCATTCAAAAATAACACCAAAAAATAATAACCCAGTCAATAAATGGGCAGATTAACTAAAGAAACATTTCTCAAAAGAAGAAATACAAATGGTCAATAAATGTATGTAAAATTCAACATGTTTAGCAATCAGGAAAATGAAAATCAAAACTACACCAGGATTTCATTTCACTCTAGTTAGAATGGCATTTATCAAGAATGCAAATAATAATAAATGCTTACAAGAATGTGGGGAAAAAAGAAACATTTATACATTGTTGATGGGATTGTTAATTACTACAACCACTAAGGAAATCAATATGGAGTTTCCTCAAAAGACTAGGAATGGAACCACCATATGGCCCAGCTGTACTACTCCTTAGTATTTATACAAAAGAATTAAAGTCAGTATACTGTAGTGATACATGTATACCCATTTATTTCAGCACAATTCACAATAACAAAACTATGGAACCAGCTTAGGTATCCATCCACAGATGCATTGATAAAGAAAATGTGGTATATATACACAATGGAGTTTTAATTCAGTCATGAAAAAGAATGAAATTATGTCATTTGTAGGAAAATGGATGGAGCTGGAGAAAATCATGCTAAGTGAATAAATTTAGACAGAGAAGTCAAGAGTCTTATGTTTTCTCTCATATGTGGAAGCAAGAGTGAAAAGGTGGGGAGGGGAGGGCCTTATGAAAATAAAAGGGATAATAGAGGAGGGGAAGGCAAGAGGAGGTACCAAGGAATGAAACTGACCAAATTATGCTATGTGTAGGTGCAAATACATCACAATGAATCCCACTATTATGTATACTTGTAATGTGCCAATAAATTTTTTTCTGTTTTTCTTTTTTGGTACTGGGGATCAAACTCAGGGCCTTGAACATGCTAGGCAAGCACTCTACCTCTGAGCTATATTCCCAGTTTGCCAATAAAAAAATTTTAAAGGGCTGGGGATGTACCTCAGTGGTAGAATGCTTGCCTAGCATGCATGAAGACCTGGGTTCAATCCTCAGAACCTCCAAAAACAAAAAACAAAAACAAAAACAAAAGAAACCCCCAGAAACCAGCTATTCAGGATAATACTATAATGGTGGATATATGTTATTATACATTTACTCAAACCCATAGAATGTACAAAACCAATACTGAACCTTCATGTAAACCATGAACTGTGAGTGATGGACAACCTGTCATTGATTGTAACAAATGTAGCACACTATAGGGGGATGATGATAATGAGAGAAGCTGTGTACCTATAAAGGTAGAAGTTCAATTTTGTATAAACTTAAAACTTTTCAGCCAGATGCGATGGCGCACGCCTGTAATCCTAACACTTGGGAGGCTGAGGCAGGAGGATCGTGAATTCAAAGCCATCCTCAGCAATGGCGAGGCACTTAGCAACTCAGTGAGACCCTGTCTCTAATAAAAATACAAAAAAAGGGCTGGGGATGTGGCCCAGTGGTCGAGTGCCCCTGAGTTCAATCCCTGGTACCCAAAACAAAAACAAACAAACAAACCAACCCCCAAAAAATCTCTAAAATCAAAGCCTATTAAAGCATTAAAAAAAAAAAAAAAAAAGAGGAAGGAGGGGACATAAGAGAGTAAGTTGGAACTGAATGGATTAAAGGAGTAGAAGGACAAAACTAGGAGAAAAATGAGTCCTATTCGGTGGGAGGAATGATGACAGTGTGGGTCTTCTGTTTCCTTGTCATACTCTACAAATCCCATGGACAGAAGCTCTGTTTGAACTGTAGTTCTCAGTTCTGTTGTGTGTATATTGAAATCAGATAGAGAACTTTTCAAAAAATACCAGAGCCTGGGCTCTACTCCTAGAAATTCTTTTAGGTGCTCCCTGTCTAATGTGTAGACAAGTTTGAGAACTGCAGTAAGAGGTAGTATGCTGACTTGGAGAGTTCACACAGCATTAATTTACTCCATCAACTTCAAAAATCCTTTCTGCATACATCCTTAGCTAAACTGCAAATTGCCTGAGGGCAGTGGGAGAAAGTTATACCTCTGTATCTCTGCATCCTCTAGAGATAGTCTCAGGTCCAGAAACATCTTTGTCATAAACTATTACTGATCTTATTTTGAGGATGCAATGTCATCCTCATTTATGACCTGGGAAAACTGGGGTAGAGGCTGTGAGGCCTTGATCCTTCACATCAGTTGTGTATTAGAAATACCTAGCAGAGAGCTTTATTGGGACTCCAGACCAACATAACCAGAATCTCACAAATGGGCTGACATCATTTTTTTAATGTTCCCCCCAGCACTTAATTCTTTAGTATGCGGCAAAGCTGATAGCTGTTCCTTTTTAAGTGTTTTTTTTTTTTTAATTTTTAAATTTTTTTAGTTGTAGATGGACATAATACCTTTATTTTATTTGTTTATTTTTATATGGTGCGGGATTGAACCCAGTGCCTCACACATACTAGGTATGTGCTCTATCACTGAGCCACAACCCTGGCACCTTAAGTGTTTTTTAAATTCATTTATTGTCTTATTCCCCATCTTTTTTTTTTTTTTTTTTTTTTTGAGAAAGGAGGAGTTATGAAATTTACAGTTTTTTAAAAAAACATTTCATTTAAGGGTGTTTATTAATTACTTTTCTATTTTAAACTAACACTGATTAAACAGCAACATTTTACATTATATTGTGTCCACATGGTATCTATCTATCTATCAGCCTGCACTTTATAACTTTACTGTGTGATGTAGTTACCTGATCCGCAGCATAAATATTACTTAGAGCTTGTTAGAAATGTAGAATCATGGTGTACCCTAAATTAATTCATCAGAATCTCCAGTAGTTCATGTGTACACTGAAGTTTGAAAAGCACAGTTTAACATGCTTTAATAATTTTTAAAGATGCAGTTTAACCAAAAAATAGCAAATATTATTATGTAGCATTGAGTACTTATTAAATCCTCAGTATTTTGTAAGAAATTTATTACTTTTTGTTTTAATATGTATTTTTTTAGTGGTAGGTAGACACAATACTTTTATTTTATTTTTATGTGGTGCTGAGGCTTGAACCCAGTGCCTCACACATGTCAGGCAAGTGCTCTACCACTGAGCCAAAGCTCCAGCCTAAATTTATTACTTTTTGAAGCTAATACATTCATAAGGCAACATCAAATAAACTGACATATATCACATTAGCACCTATTTTCCACCTTCAATTTTATTTAATGTTAATGAAGAGATCAAGAATTGTTTGAAATTAATGTCTTGAGAACTTATATGATATTATAGAAAGTATTCAGCTGTACAAGGAGGAGGCAATACCAGTTTGGCAAGTGGAACACGAAAGGAAAAGAGAGAGGAAAATACAAATGGTGGTATCTGAGAAAACATTTCCTTGGCAGATAGAAAAAAGAAAGGAATCGTGATAGGGAAGTACAAATGGTACTATGTGAGAAGAAAATAAAAATATGCTGAATCCCAGGAACCTGTCAGAGAAAACAGAACATGGAAGCCCTGAATTCTCAGTGTTCTTACTGGACATCTGGCAATGGAGGTGGAATTCCAAAGTACTTAGACCAATTCCACACATGAAACCTCTAACAAATTATAGAAAAGTTTTGAGGGTGGAGGGACAACTAGATTCCAAATAACAAGCAAGGGAGTGATAGAGAAGCATGTCTCCGAAAAACTCTCCAGGTAACCACCAGCAGCATGTAAAATATGTTCAGTCCAACATTAAAGGATGTTTATAATACCTTAGTCTCCACAGCTATGTAAATGTGAAAAATGTGAGAAGGAGGATCTCTAGCTCCATAAACATTCTTAGCAGCCACTCAGGATAGTTTCCTTTTCAGAAATCCACATATTAAACATAAATATACTGGGAAGCTAATATATGCCAGGCATCATTCTTGGTCTAGAATACAATGGTGAACCATATAGGTATGTCTGTGTTAAGAGAAGCCAGAGCATTATGATGAAACAGTTTATTCTTTTCAAGGAAGCAGTTCATAAGGTTTTAAAATTTTGCCCAGAAGATAATAAAAAAAATCCCCATGCTGTTATTTTTAGCAGGTAATGCCTTGTAATCCATTTAGAGATAAAAACCAGAAACATGATAATCAGGCAGGATAATGGTTACCCTCCCAATATCATCCCTGCCTCAACTGATTTCATTCCTGTTCAGTAATTGCCAAACCTGGCTATGATACTTAAGGAGACTCAAAATGTGTGTGTGTGCGGGGGTGTGGGGGTGTCCCATTTTAGGCCTGAATAATAACTCACAAGTAGCACTATGCAGAGCTGGCACTTTTATAAGTGATTGACATAATTATTCATTCACTTATTCCCCAGTATAACTGTAGAAAGCGGGTATTACTATTATCCCTTCTTATAGCTTAAAGATTAAAGGGGGACTTCCGAAAAGATGGCAGACAGCAGAGAAGCACTCTCAAGAGACTGTCACTAAAAGAGGCTTAGCGGGAAGTTTGAACGTTTTCCTAGCAACACTCCGGCAACTGGGAGGGAGCTGAGACATTCTCGCACATCTAGACGGTGAAATACAAGGAACTCCAGACCTCTGACACTCGGAGTCCAGTGTGAGCGGCCCACAAACCGAACCAGCATTAACAGCGCAGCTGCCGTGGTGGCATTGCAGTAAGGGAAGTACAGACCACGGCCTCGAACAGCGCAAAATAAAAAGAAAGCCAGACGCGAGCAGCGGCCTCACAGACTTCTTTCACGTAAATTGTCAAACGGGACCTACACGCCTTGGAGTGACACACAGGTCCGGGGTACTGCTGTTGAGACCGGGAAAACACTGCCATTTTGGAGGAAAGCTGTGGCTAACCGGGACAAAGAAACAAAGAAAAAAAACTACTGCAGACATCCAAGGATCGGTCCAGGGCCCGGAGAACAGCACACACCTGGGTGAGACACGCGCAGGCAGCCAGCAAGGAAGGGCCTGCCTGAGGCCAGTGCAGCAACCATGAGAGCTATAACTGGGGGTGGGCGTGGGGAATGCGTGCCTTTTGGATGAACCCTTTCCTGGTCCTATTCACGTACTGACACTCCCCCCCCCCCCCCCCAGCCATTCTTCCTCTGTGCCAATCTGCTGCTGGCCAAAGCTGCAGACTAGACTCCACTAATTGGTGCTCTGTGACTGTTTGGGCGTGATCCGGGACAACTGGCTTAAACTGGAAGGGCTTCCCAGGGTCCTGTTTATTTGAGACTTGTTCCTGGGTTCGACTCGTTTTTTATTTTGTTTTGTTTTGTTTGTTTGTTTTTGTTTTTGTTCTGTTTGATAGTGTGCTTATTTGTATGTTTGTATTCCTCTTTCTTTTCTTCCCTTCTCACTTTAGTCTCTTCTGCCCTCATCTTTTCTATTTACATCCTGTCATTGTGTACTCATCAGAGGCGAAAACAAATTATACGCAGAAATTGGGACTTCTAGACCTGGGGCAATTGAAATATACAGCAAAGCGGTGTTATATATAGTTTACTCTCTATTTTTCTTGTCTCAGTTACTCTCTCCTCTCTCTTACACTAATTCTTACTTCTTTTTTTTTTAATTATTTATTTACTTTAGTTGTACACAATGCAATAGCATTTATGTTTACGTGGTGCTGAGGATCGAACCCAGGCCGCGCAAGTGCGAGGAGAGCGCTCTGCCGCTGAGCCACAACCCCAGCCCTAATTCTTACTTCTTTTTTATCTCTTATTGTTCCTTTTTATTTTTTCTTTTCCATCTTCTTTTTTCTTCTCTCAAAGGGTACATAAGTTTGGTTTATATATAAATTGGTCTTCCCTCTAAATGGCTCACTCCATTCTCTTTCCTCTCCTGTCTGCTGATATTAAACCACTTCCACAGAATTCTATTTTCATACTTCCTAAGAAAGAACATCTCAATAACCTCACTTCCTTCTTCCTAAACATATCATCTCTGAGTCCAATACTGAAACTGTAAACCCCAATGCAAGCATACAGAGTAAATTGGAAACAATACCTGAGTTAACTAAATCTGTAGTTGTGATCAAACTGGGATTTGATGTAAAGAAACTGTTAGATCATAGAGTGTAAGGTATTTATAAGGGGATCTGACAGCATTGTACCACAGGAGAAACATAAGGCTATAAGGTGAAATTGAAATAGGCAAGGTCCCACAGTGCTAGAAGAATAGACACACAAGCATTATGAAGAAGCAAGGGAAGAAAGTGGCTGAAACCAATCAAAATACCCCCTCAGTAGATTCCATGGCAAGCACAGTTGGTCAAATGCCAGAGATGGAATTTAGAAATTACATATTCCAAATGTTTATGGATCTTAAGAATGAACTAAAAAATGAGATGAGAGAGCAAATGCAGGCAGTAAAAGAGCATTTTGACAAAGAACTCCAAAAACAAATACAGGAAGCAAAAGATTACTTCAGTAGGGAGATAGAGATTCTAAAGAGAAACCAAACAGAAATTCTGTAAATGAAAGAAGAAATAAACCAAACTAAATGCTCAATTGAAAGCATCACCAACAGATTAGATCACCTGGAAGAAAGGACCTCAGATAATGAAGACAAAATATATATCCTGGAGAAAAATCTAGATGACATGGCAAAAGTAGTAAGAAAATAAGAACAGAGCATTCAGGAATTATGGGACAGCATAAAAAGACCAAACTTAAGAGTGATTGGTGTTGAAGAAGGTACAGAGTTTCAAACCAAAGGAATGAGTAATTTATTCAATGAAATAATAGCAGAAAATTTTCCAAACATGAGGAATGAATGGCAAAACCAAGTTCAAGAGGGTTACCGAACACCAAATATGCAAAACCACAACAGATCCACATCAAGGCACATGATAATGAAATTGACTAATCTACTAGGCAAGGAGAGAATATTAAAAGCCACAAGAGAAAGGAAGCAGATTACATATAGGGGGAAACTGATCAGACTATGCTCAGATTTTTCAACCCAGACCTTAAAAGCTAGAAGATCCTGGAATAGCATATTTCAAGCTCTAAAAGAAAAGGGATGTCAACGAAGAATCTTATATCCAGCAAAATTGAGCTTTAGATTCGAAGATGAAATAAAAACCTTTCACGACAAACAAAAGTTAAAAGATTTCACAACTCAAAAGCCAGCACTTCTGAACATCTTGGGCAAAATTTTCCACGAAAAAGAAAAGAAAAATAACAATGAAAATCAACAAAGGGAGATAGTAAACTAAAAGAATTACCAACCAGAGGAGAATCCAAATCAAGCTAAATACCATAATACAATTAAAAATGGATGGAAATAAGAATCACATCTCAATAATAACCCTGAATGTTAATGGCCTAAACTCACCATTCAAAAGACACAGATTGTCAGATTGGATTAAAAGAAACAACCCAACAATTTGCTGTCTACAAGAAACACACCTCATAGAAAAAGACATCAAGCTATTGAAGGTAAAAAGGCTGGGAAAAGTCTTATCACGCACATGGGCTGCGGAAGCAAGCAGGGGTTTCCATTCTCATATCAAATAAGTTAGACTTCAAGCCAAAGCTATTCAAAAGGGATAAAGATGGATATTTCTTACTACTTAAGGGAACCATTCATTAACAAGATATAACAATTATAAATCTATATGCCCTAAATAATGGAGCACCTACATTCATCAAACAAACCCTTCTCAAGTTCAAGAGTAAAATAGACCATAACACAGTTATTCTAGGGGACTTCAACACACCTCTCTCACCAATGGATAGATCATCCAAACAAAAGCTAAATAAAGAAACTTTAGGCCTTGTTAAAATAATTAATAACTTAGACCTAACAGACATATATAGAATATTTCATCCCTCAGTAAGCGAATACACTTTCTTCTCAGCAGCACATGGCTCCTTCTCCAAAATTGACCATATATTATGTCACAAGGCAACTCTCAGCAAATATAAAAAAATAGAAATACTACCTTGCATTCTATCAGACCATAATTGTATTAAATTGGAAATCAATGATAATACAAGAAATAACAACAACAAAAAAAAACTACTCCAACAGCTGGAAGCTAAACAACATGCTACTGAATGAACAAGGGGTTGAAGAAGACATCAAGGAGGAGATTAAAAAATTCCTAGAGGTAAATACGAACACAGATACATCGTATAGAAATCTCTGGGACACTATGAAGGCAGTAGCAAGAGGAAAATTCATTGCACTGAATTCCTTCATTAAAAGAAAAAAAAAGCAACAAATATATGACTTAACATCACACCTCAAAGCACTAGAAAAAGAGGGACAGATCAACACTAAGAGCAGTAGAAGACAGGAAATAATTAAAATCAGAGCAGAAATTAATGAAATTGAGACTAAAGAAACAATTCAAAGAATTGACAAAACCAAAAATTGGTTCTTTGAAAAAATAAATAAAATTGACAGACCCCTGGCGATGCTAATGAAAAGAAGAAGAGAAAAAACTCAAATTACTAACATCCATGATGAAAAAGGAAATATCACAACAAACACCTCAGATATACAGGAGATAATTAGAAATTACTTCGAAAACTTGTACTCTAATAAAATAGAAAATACTGAAAGCATTGACAGATTTCTAGAGTCGTATGAATTGCCCAAACTGGAACAGGAGGCTATACACAATTTAAATAAATCAATTTCAAGTGAAGAAATAGAAGATGCTATCAAAAAACAACCAACAAGAAAAAGTCCAGGTCCTGATGGGTTTACAGCCAAGTTCTACAAGACCTTCAAAGAAGAATTAATATCCATGCTCTTCAAATTATTTCAAGAAATAGAAACAGAGGGAGCTCTTCAAGACACTTTCTATGAGGTCAATATCACATTAATTCCAAAGCCAGGCAAAGACACAGCCAAAAAAGAAAACTTCAGGTCAATATCTTTAATGAACATAGATGCAAAAATCCTCAACAAAATTTTGGCAAATCAGATTCAAAAACATATCAAAAAGATAGTGCACCATGATCAAGTGGGGTTTATCCCAGGGATGCAAGGTTGGTTCAACATTTGGAAATCAATAAACATAATACATCACATCAATAGACTTAAAGATAAAAATCATATGATCATCTCAATAGATGCACAAAAAGCATTTGACAAAATACAGCACCCCTTTATGTTCAAAGCTCTAGAAAAATTAGGAATAACAGGAACATATCTCAACATTATAAAAGCCATCTATGCAAAACCTCAAGCTAACATTATCTTAAATGGAGAAAAATTGAAAGCATTCCCTCTAAAAATTGGAACAAGACAGGGATGCCCCCTCTCACCACTGCTATTTAACATAGTACTTGAAACTCTGGCCAGAGCAATTAGACAGATGAAAGAAATGAAAGGGATCCAGATAGGAAAAGAAGAGCTCAAATTAGCACTATTTGCTGATGACATGATAATATACCTAGAAGACCCAAAAAATTCTACCAGAAAACTTTTATAACTAGTAAATGAATTTGGCAAAGTAGCAGGATACAAAATCAATACCCATAATTCAAAGGCATTTTTGTACATCAGTGACAAAGCCTCTGAAAGGGAAATGATGAAAACTACTCCATTTACAATAGCATCAAAAAAATAAAATACCTGGGAATCAACTTAACAAAAGAGGTGAAGGACCTCTATAACGAAAACTATAGAACACTAAAGAAAGAAATCGTAGAAGACTTCAGAAGATGGAAAGACCTACCTTGCTCTTGGATAGGTAGAATTAATATTGTCAAAATGTCCATACTACCAAAAGCATTCTACAGATTTAATGCAATTCCAATCAAAATCCCAATGACATTTCTCAAAGAAATAGAAAAAGCAGTCATGAAATTCATCTGGAAAAATAAGAGACCCAGAATAGCTAAAGCAATCCTGAGCAAGAAAAGTGAAGCAGGTGGCATCACCATACCAGACTTTAAATTATACTATAGAGCAAAAGTAACAAAAACAGCATGGTATTGGCACCAAAAACAGACTAGTAGACCAATGGTACAGAATTGAGGATACAGAGACTAATACATATAATTTCAGCTATCTTATATTAGACAAAAGTGCCAAAATTGTACAGTGGAGAAAGGATAGCCTCTTCAACAAATGGTGCTGGGAAAACTGGAAAGCCATATGCAACAAAATGAAATTAAACCCTCTCTCTCACTATGCACAAAAATTCAATTCAAAGTGGATCAAGGACTTAGGAATTAGACCAGAGACAATACACCTAATAGAAGAAAAAGTAAGCTACAATGTCCAACATGTCGGGTTAGGCCCCAAGTTCCTTAATAAGAATCCTGTAGCGCAAGAATTATTACCAAGAATTAATAAATGGGATAGATTTAAACTAAAAAGCTTCTTCTCAGAAAAAGAAACAACCAGTGAGGTGAATAGAGAGCCAACTAATTGGGAACAAATATTTAATACATGCACATCAGATAGAGCACTAATTTCTAGAATATATAAAGAACCCAAAAAAACTTAACAACAACAAAAACAATCCAGTCAATAAATGGGCTAAGGAATTGAAAAGACACTTCTCAGAAGAAGATACACAATTAGTCAACAAATACATGAAAAAATGCTCAACATTGCTGGCAATTAGAGAAATGCAAATCAAAACTACTCTAAGATTTCATTTCACTCCAGTCAGAATGGCAGCTATCAAGAACACAAACAACAATAAATGTTGGAGAGGATGTGGGGAAAAAGGCACACTCATACATTGCTGGTGGGACTGCAAAATGGTGCAACCGCTATGGAAAGCAGTATGGAGATTTCTTGGAAAACTGGGAATGGAACCACCCTATGGCCCAGCTATCCCACTCCTGGGTCTATTCCCAAAGGATTTAAAAACATCATATTACAGTGAAACAGCCACTTCAATGTTTATAGCAGCACAATTCACAATAGGTAAGTTGTGGAACCAACCTAGATGTCCCTCAGTAGATGAGTGGATAAGGAAAATGTGGTATATATACAAAATGGAATTTTACTCAGCAATAAAAGAGAATAAAATAATGGCATTTACAGGTAAATGGATGAAGTTGGAGAATATAATGCTAAGTGAAGTTAGCCAATCCCCAAAATCCAAATACCGAATGTTTTCTCTGATATAAGGAGGCTAATTCACAGTGTTGTTGGATGGGGGTACATAGGACGATTAGAGGAACACTAGAAAGGTCAAAGGAAAGGGAGGGGAAGGGAGAGGGATCAAGGGGAGGGAAGGGGGGAGGAAAAAAGGAAAAAAAAAATTGGTGGTTGAATGAGATTGATATCATTATCTTAAATGCATGATTGAAGATATGAATGGTACTTATATACTTCGTATACAAACAGTTGTATGTAAAAAGATGCTATATATGTGCATTATGAATTGTAATACATACTACTATTATAAATTTAAAAAGAAAGAATATAAATAGAAAAAAAAACTACTCTAATAAGATTTCATTTCACTCCAGTCAGAATGGCAGCTATCAAGAACACAAACAACAATAAATGTTGGAGAGGATGTGGGGAAAAAGGCACATTCATACATTGCTGGTGGGACTGAAAAATGGTACAACTGTTATGGAAAGCAGTATGGAGATTTCTTGGGAAAATGGGAATGGAGCCACCCTATGACCCAGCCATCCCACTGGGTCTATTCCCAAAGGACTTAAAAACAGCATATTACAGTGACACAGCTATCTCAATGTTTGTAGCAGCACAATTCACAATAGCTAGGTTGTGGAACCAACCTAGATGTCCCTCTGTAGATGAGTGGATAAAGAAAATGTGGTATATATACACAATGGAATTTTACTCAGGATTAAAAGAAAATAAAAAAATGACATTTGCTGGTAAATGGATGAAGTTGGAGAATCTAATGTTAAGTGAAATCTGTCAATCTCAAAAATCCAAATACCGAATGTTTCCTCTGATATAAGGAGGCCAGTTCACAGTATTGTTGGGTCCGGGTACATAGGAGGATTAGAGGAACACTATAATGGTCAAAGGGAAGGGAGGGGAAGGGAGGGAGAAAGGGGCGAAGGGGGAAAAAAAAGCTTAAAGATTAAAAAACAGTGGGCACAGAGAGGTTTAATGATTTGCCCAAGGTCATACTTCTTTTAAATGACAATCTTTGAAATCTAAAACAGTGCTCTTAACCTCTACACTAGGGTGTGACTAGATTCCAAGAGTAGAATTATCTGTTATTAAAAATGAATTAACAGGGGCTGGGGTTGTGGTTCAGTGGTGGCCTAGCACGTGCGAGACACTGGGTTCGATCCTCAGCACCACATAAAAATAAAAAAAAATAATAAAGGTATTGTGTTCAACTACAATGGAAAAAAAATGTTTTTAAATGAATTAACAGGTATTTCAGCCCCTGTCTGACTGATTCTGATAAAGGTATAGGGATTTGCTAAGAGGATCCATTTTAGACCTGAATAAGAGTATTGTCAGAATGAGTTCCCAAAACGAGTCAAGGTATAATACAATACTCTGTGCAACTAAGAAATATCATAAGACACTTTTAAGTAGCTGGCAAACACTGTGTTAGGTTTTATGATGTGAAATATACCTGTGGCACCTTAATTCCATTCACTGGTTCAGAAAATGAGTTTAAAAGCAAACCAATTTAGAGATCAATGAAGGTGACTGATATTTTTTGGCACTTAATAAGCATAACTATCATTTAAGTAGATGATATTTTAAATGATTACTAACAAGTTTCAGGGTTCGATGCATATTAAAACAATTTAAATTTAAAACCAAGTATATGGAAGGATAAAACAACCCAGCTGCAGGTGCCCTCTGGCCTCTGCCCTCTTGTGGAAGACAAAGGACTTTGAACTTCTTTCAATGCAAAAAGTTTAAAGCAAACAACACTATCAGATTTTATATTTTATCCAAGGACTAGAATTGTCAGAGAAATACCTGGACTTTTTAAATAGGAAAAATAAGGTTGAGGATTGGGGGTGGGAGGTGTTTCTGAAAGGAGTTGTTAGCAGGTAATTCTAGCTCATTTACCTTTAAGACATATCAGAAGCAACCACTCTCCATTTTCTAATCCCTATGTGCTTTCTAATGTGGTTTTGTTTCTCATCCTCCCTCCTCTCCAGATTGTTTCCCTCTTCTGAAAAACAGCAAAAATAATGAAATGAAAATGTTCTCTGTGGGTTTCATATACAGTAGAAAAGGAAAGAGTGTGTGATGCATTTTGCAGCCAATAGAGGGAAAGAGAAACCCTCATAAAGGTGGGGTGGGGGTCTGTTAAGAAGTCAACATGCAGAATTCTATCAGGTTTAGTCACAATCTAGCTCTCATATTACCTGACATGAGATAAAATATTGCATGCACCCAGTTGCTGGGAGGGAGTCAAGTATTAAGGGACAAGGAGGCTTACCTGATACCTCCAGAGCCCTCCAATGTCATCAGTCCTTTCAAAGCAAACAGGTTCCAAGTCTTCATCCAGGCAGCATTTGATAGAACAGAGCCCACAGGCTCCAGCCCCAATCACAGAGATTCTTTTCTTGGTCATGGTCTCCAGAGAGCTTCACCTGGCTAGGGCAATGTCACTTGTTCTAAAGAAAAAACAAGAGACAGAAAACACAAATCAGTCAACAGTTCTTAAGAAAGACAGCTGCCAAGACACTCAAACAAATGCTGTAACAAGAGGTGACTTTGGAGAAGCTGTATTTGGTTACCCTCTTTAAAAGGAATCTCCGGAACAGGATGGGGCAGACCTATGCCTGTAAGACCCAGAGCTGAGAAGCACTGTGGTGTCATCTTACTCTCTTTCCAGAAGCACCTGGCTGATCCTTCAGCTGTGATCTGGAAGTTACTCTGACTTTCTGCTGTAATGAAAGAAATATAAACCAGGGAAGTATAAACAACAGCCTGTGGGCCGGCGCTGTTTGGCCCCACCTCCTTTCAGACAACACTCCCTCCCACTCATTGGCACCAATTCTCCCTCTCCTAACTGGAAGAAAATGTGGTTTGAAAAAGCAGTTTGGGCAGTAAAAAAAACATCATGTACAACTTCTGTATTTTTCAGTTGCTGTTGTGGGCAGTGCCTTTTTACTCCCTCTGGAGACTGAATAGTCTTCTAATCTGCTTTGCTCCCCTACGGGCTGCATCCACTTCTAACTTCCTGCTTTTCCCTTAAAGTGATAAACTCCTACTACTGAAGTGAAACTGTCTACAACTCCCAAGTAAGCTTGACAGGAAGGCCTAAATGCAGAACAACTACCTTTCATGGGATCCATTCAAATAGGTGATCCTACCGCCTTCCCTATCTCCTCCCCACCTCATGTACTGAATCCTTAGACCTATACTGCTGGTAGAAATTTACTTTAAAATCCCCATGCATGTTTTAAACTGCTTTTAGATGAACTACAGCAGGTTTCATTTCAACTAATTTTAAGTATGGTTAAAAATAGATCTTTGACTTAGACAATCATTTTCTTCTATCAGGAAGATGCCTGTCCAATATATGGTCTGAATTATATTAAAATATAATTAGCACACAATGGGGAACAGATGGTCTCCACATCACCTAATGGGAGAATGAAAGAAAAGAGGATCGAAGGTGGAGTCATATGTGTATGTGTGTGTGTGTACATATATATGTACATATGTATATATACATATATATACGTACATATATGTGAGGGGAAATACACACACACACACACACACACATTCCCTCTCTGTAATAAAAAGGAATGTTTTCACTTTGGGGTGAGGTTACCAGGTATTGAAGCTAGGGGCACTTAACCACTGAGCCACATTCTGTTACTTTTTAATTTGAGACAGGGTCTCACTAATTTTCTTAGGGCCTCACTAATTTGCTGAAGCTGGCTTTGAACTTGTGATTCTCCTGCCTCAACATCCTGAGCCGCTGGGATTATAGATGAGCGCCACAGCACTGGGCAGAATGTTTTTACTTTTTGATGTAGTTCTGTGAAAAGTTACTCATCAAAATATTACTTATCTTTCAATGGACATGTCAAGATGATCTGGTCACATAGTTCTTATTTTAAAGAGCTGCTATTTAATTTTGCTCTGGATTCTCTTCTCACTTTGCTCCTGCAACACTTCATTGAAACTTTTATTTGGGGCTCAGGTTGTGGCTCAGCAGTAGAGCACTCACCTAGAACGTGTGAGGCTCTGGGTTTGATCTTCAGCACCACATAAAAATAAATAAATCAGATAAAGGTATTGGGTCCAACTACAACTAAAAAGAAAATTAAAAAAAAACTTTATGTAAATAGTGTCTGTCCTCACAGATTATCACCATAAAGAATGTTGGAGAGGATGTGGGGAAAAAGGCACACTCATACATTGCTGGTGGGACTGCAAAATGGTGCAACCGTTATGGAAAGCAGTATGGAGATTTCTTGGAAAACTGGGAATGGAACCACCCTATGACCCAGCCATCCCACTCCTGGGTCTATTCCCAAAGGGCTTAAAAACATCATATTACAGTGAAACAGCCACTTCAATGTTTATAGCAGCACAATTCACAATAGGTAAGTTGTGGAACCAACCTAGATGTCCCTCAGTAAATGAGTGGATTAAGAAAACGTGGTATATACGCACAATGGAATTTTACTCAGCAATAAAAGAAAATAAATTAATGGCATTTGTATGTAAATGGATGAAGTTGGAAGACATAATGCTAAGTGAAGTTAGTCAGTCTCAAAAATCCAAGTACCAAATGTTTTCTCTGATATAAGGAGACTATTTCAAAGTATTGTTGGATGGGGGTACATAGGAGGATTAGAGGAACACTAGAATAGTCAAGGGAAGGGAGGGTAAGTGTAAGCTGCCTGGTACCGTAACCCGGGAGGAAAAACTCTCGGAGGCAGAGTTAAGCTTTTACTACTTTTACTTCTACTTTCTTAGAGCTTAGAGAGGGAAAGAAAGATTTTTAGAGAGAAAGATTAAAGCGAGCTTTTCTTCTTGTCTTAGCTTAGAGTAGAGTCTTAGAGAGAAAGAAAGAAAGAGCTTAGAGAAAGATTATTTTTTAGAGCTTCTTGCTTCTCTCTTCTTTCTTCCTTCTTGTCTTCTTAGCTTAGAGTCTTAGAAAGAAAGATAGAGCTTCTTCTTAGCTTAGAGTCTTAGAGAGAAAGAAAGATAGAGCTTAGAGAAAGATTATTTTTTAGAGCTTCTTGCTTCTCTCTTCTTTCTTCCTTCTTCTTTCTTCTGTCTTCTGTCTTCCTCAGGAGCCTCGGCCTAACTCTGACCAGTCATTACTTCTTCTATCTGGTTTCTCTTCTGTAACCGCTCTGCCTACGTTCTGGCCGCTCTGATTCTTCTGACCGATCGAGTGACTGCCCGACTGACCGAATGAATTCGTTCTCCTCACTCGGACCGCTTTCACCCGGTTATATACCTTCAGCTTTGCGGGTGCCTACAGGTGCGTCACATACATATCAGGTGGAACTTATGGCTTCCAGCTAGCTGCAACAGCCCTTCCTAATTAGGGCTCCTTCATATTCCTTCCCTTTAGTTTAAAAAGGTGCTTTAATTCTATTTTCTCTATTTTATTTTCTCTATTTTCTTTTATTTTCTTGTCCCTACCTAGCTTTTCACCTTTTGTTTTTAAAAGGGTGGATATTTGAGCCCTTTTTGAGAAGGTGCTGCGGCTTTAAGGAAGCCTACTGCTGAGGAGCAGCTAACGCACTTAGTTAAGCACAATTGCATAAGCGGCTTTGACTTTTTTTTTTTTTTTTTTCTCTTCTTTATTTTTCTTTATGGCTTTCTTGCCAAAGCTCAATGGCTTTTTTTAAATTCTCTATTTTCTTTTAAGCTCATGGCTTTTTTCTTTATGGCTTTTTGCTAAAGCTCAAGGCTTTTTCTCTGTATAGCTTTTCTGGCTTCTTTATTTTTTATGGCTTTTGGCCGGCTACTCTGCTTCGGCTTTTGGCCGGCTCGCTTCGGCTTTTCGCTGGCTACTCTGCTTCGGCTTTTGGCCGGCTACTCTGCTTCGGCTTAATTCTTAACTGGCCTCAACTGAGTCAGAGGCTATGCTCTCTTGTTTCTACTCTTTTTGCTGGTCTCAACTGAGTCTGAGGCTATGCTTTTTCTTTGCTCTCCTCACTATCTTAGCTTCTTGTTCTTATTTTTTATCTTTTCTTCTCTGCCTGCCGAGCCCCGGACGGACCACCAACTGTAAGCTACCTGGTACCGAAAACCGGGAGGAAAACTCTCGGAGGCAGAGTAAAGCTTTTACTACTTTTACTTCTACTTTCTTAGAGCTTAGAGAGGGAAAGAAAGATTTTTAGAGAGAAAGATTAAAGCGAGCTTTTCTTCTTGTCTTAGCTTAGAGTAGAGTCTTAGAGAGAAAGAAAGAAAGAGCTTAGAGAAAGATTATTTTTTAGAGCTTCTTGCTTCTCTCTTCTTTCTTCCTTCTTGTCTTCTTAGCTTAGAGTCTTAGAAAGAAAGATAGAGCTTCTTCTTAGCTTAGAGTCTTAGAGAGAAAGAAAGATAGAGCTTAGAGAAAGATTATTTTTTAGAGCTTCTTGCTTCTCTCTTCTTTCTTCCTTCTTCTTTCTTCTGTCTTCTGTCTTCCTCAGGAGCCTCGGCCTAACTCTGACCAGTCATTACTTCTTCTATCTGGTTTCTCTTCTGTCTTCTATCTGGTTTCTCTTCTGTAACTGCTCTGCCTACGTTCTGGCCGCTCTGATTCTTCTGACCGACCGAGTGACTGCCCGACTGACCGAATGAATTCGTTCTCCTCACTCGGACCGCTTTCACCCGGTTATATACCTTCAGCTTTGCGGGTGCCTACAGGTGCGTCACATACATATCAGGTGGAACTTATGGCTTCCAGCTAGCTGCAACAGCCCTTCCTAATTAGGGCTCCTTCAGGTAAGGGAGGGAGCAAGAGGGGAGGGAGGGGGATAAAAAAAAAAAGGTGGTTGAATGAGACGGATACCATTTTCCTTAATGCATGATTGAAGACCTGAATTGTACAAATATACTTTGTATACAAACAGTTGTATGTAAAAAGATACTAAATATATGCACTATGAGTTGTACATATTAAAAATTATAAAAATAAAATTAAAAAAAAGAATGCCTTTTGTCACCAAGTATCTTTCCTTCTGTTTAATGCTACTTTCTCCTAGAAAGAGAAAGCAATTTTCTTTTTTTCAGCTACCTGTATCTCCTTTGAGATTTCAGAAAAATTAGTTTCTTATTCCATCCTCCCAAGACCTATGATAATGGAAGGGCCTCTTGGTCCTTGATACTTAAAAATAGAACATCTCACATACAACCATCCAGTTTCTATTAAACCATGGTTTACTGAGGTTGGAGAAGGCAGGCAGGTGTTCTTTCAGTTAATGAATTACTGGACCACAAGGAGCTACATCTGAATCTGAGAGAGACAATTGCAACACCCAGACATACAATTCAGGTCAGGTGCAGTAGCCAGATGGGTCTGTGGTTGTATTCCTTGGGGTGGGAATGAGCATATCAAGAGAAGAACTAACATGGAACTTTAGAATTTTAGACTAGTAGCAGACACTACTAGATGCCCATTAAAATGTTTTGTCCTCCTGTTATAATATCATATATCCCTTTGGAATGGACTGCCTAAAGAGTAACTGCATTTTCCTGGTTCTCCTTGAAGCTATGTATAAATTTATGATTAAGTTCTCACCAAGGAACATAAGAAGAGCAAATGTGAGCAACTTCTACCTAATCTTTTTAAAGAAAATGTCTCGAACTGGTCTTCCACTTCTTCTCCCTTCTTGTTATTTGGAATGTTGATAACCAGATAGACTTCTGGAAAACATGTATTGAAGTTGGTACATATGGTATAGTCAGGGACCTCCTGACTGACCATCCATGGGAATGAGGATCCTTTAGTACTAATTAAGGGTAAAACAACTCTCAAGGAAAATAAGACAACAGGCAGCTCTCAGTATTATGGGGTTAATAGTTGTACTAAAAAATTAGGGAGTTAAAAGTACACAAGTTTTCAAGACTATGGGAGTGAATAACAAACCAGGAGACCAAAAGCTGGGAAAGTCAGCTCAGCCTCCTGAGACTATGTGGTCAGCATACAGACAAAGCTAGGTCTGCACTATTCTGAAAATATTAATAGCAGATACAAAAATGAAAACATATTCAATAACTCTAGCAATTACAGAAATGCAAAATAAAACTACAGTGAGAGTTTATCTCACTCCAGTCAGAATAGTAATTATCGAGAATACAAGTAACAATAAATGTTGGCAAGGATGTGGGGAAGAAGGTACACACATACATTACTGGTGGGACTGCAAACTGGTGCACCACTCTGGAAAGCAGTATGGAGATTCCTCGGAAAATTTGGAATAGAACCACAATTTGACCCAGTTATCCATTCCTCGGCTTATGCCCAAAGGACTTAAAATTAGCACACTACAGTGACACAGCCACATCAATGTTTATAGCAGCTTAATTCACAATAGCTAAGCTATGGAACCAACTAGGTGCCTTTCAACAGATGACTGGATAAAGAAACTGTGGTATATATACACAATGGAATATTACTCAGCCATAAAGAACAATGAGATGATGGCATTTGCTGGTAAATGGATGGAACTGGAGACTATCATGCTAAGTGAAATAAGCCAATCCCCCAAAACCAAAGACTGAATGTTCTCTCTGATATGCAGATGCTAGCACATAATAAGGTGGGGGGGAGGGAAAACAGAAATATTTTAGATTAGACAAAGGAGAATGAAGGGAAGGGAGGGGAATGAGAATAGGCAAAACAGTAAAATGAATGGGACATAACTTTCCAATGTTCATATATGCATATACAACCAATATAACTCCATGTCATGAACAACCACAAGAATGGGAAGTGGTACTCATGTATGTATAATATGCCAAAATACATTCTGCTGTCATGTATAACTAAAAAGAACAGATAAAAAAATAAATTAAAAAAAGAAAGAAAATATTAATAGCAGAAGACTTTCCCAGATGATAAGTGCTCTAGGTGGTGAGGGGCAAACATATGTGCAGAATAGTCATTGAATTACCAACAGTTACCTTTACCTTATTAACAGAGTAAAATGCACACCTCAGCAGAAAACCTAAGGTGGAGACTTAAGATGGAAATGAGATATGAGATATGGGACACATGAAGAGCATGATGAAGAAGAATGAAGGCACAGCTGAAGTTCCACCTCTACAGGTGATGATATTAAGAGATACACACACACATCTATACATATACAGATACTTTTTGAAAATGATATGAATTAATACTTACATGGAAGTTTAGGAAAGATTTTAACCACCATGGAAGTTATTTGGTTTGTATAGTTTTCATGGCAGGGGGTAGGAACAATCTGAGCAGTCACATTTAAAGCTTCAACTCATAAATCATATCCATTCACATTCCAAACAAAGTACATGGGCATTACCCATTCAGAGACACAGAAAGTCACATGATTAAGGGCCTGGATGCACAATAATCCTATATAGGAGAAAGTGGATAGTTGGGAATAGGAATATAATCTACCAAAGTTGGCTATCCATGACCTATAATTGAGTAAACACAGAACACTTTGTATTTTAGTCTACCTTCAGAGACCACAGCTGTGGCCCATACAGATGGGGAAAACACTATGCCTGTGGACTTCCCAAACTAATGAGATTACCATGGAACCTCAACCATGAAGGATAACTCCTGATCTCTGGAGTCTTTATTGGTAAGATGCAGACAGTTGGGTGATATCCAGGTTCATTTCCAGCTAACGTGTTTTGGTCCTCCACAATATCCTAAAAATTCAAATTTGTGTTTAGTTTTTTATGAAAAAAAAAAAAGGTGGTTTCATTTAGTGTTCACCACAGTGTTATAGGACAGCTTTCATTGTCCTCACTATGAATTACTGTGCATGATGGACTTTTCAGAAGCACTCTCAGGTTGTTTAAGCCCTCTGATGTTGAAGATTATTTTTCATGAATTTTTGAGCATTTTAGGGTATCAAAATGAGGAAATTCCTTGGCTTAACATTACAACTGTACCTCAGGCAGGTGTACAGGTATGTTCATTTTTCAAACCTAAGACCCAGGATTTGTGAAGTTAGTGTGTTAGATAGCTTTGGGTTCTTATCAACTCAGAGGAAGAGGAAGGCCACAGAGAGTTCTTAGGATTTCAGTGTAGGCTGAATCGTGAGAACATTTTGGCTTCATGTAATTTTATTATTGATAATCTGCTCCTTTTGTGAAAAATTATCAGAAAAGTTAAATTCTAGCACTAGTAAACTCAAAAGCTTCAGGGACTGCCTAGGCAGATTACATAAAAGTTTTCAGACAGGACAGAGAACAAAAAGATTGAAATTTCTTGTGACTAATTTGAAGAAGTATTCAATTATAGAGGGGGAAAAAAAAGCTGGGCATGATGGCACATATTGGTTATCACAGCTACTCAGGAGGCTAATGCAGGAGGATCATGAGTTTGAGGCCAGCATTGGCAACTTAGCCAAACTACCCACTACCCACTCCCACAAAAATAAAATAAAATGAAATAAAAAGGGATGGGGGTGGCTCAGTAGGAAGAGTGCTTGCCTAACATGCCCAAGACCTTGGGTTCAATCCCAGTACCGCAAACAAACAAAAAAGGAAAGCAAGAACTGCTATGTCAAATAACACACACAGGCAAATTTCAGTGCAGAGCTATTTACCATCTCTGACCTGTGTCCTCAAAGATTTATTTGATAATATTTCAATGTGTGCCCTTGGTATTGAAAGGGAGCAACAATTCTCAGAGGTGACTGGGCAAGAGTGCTGTAAAGCACTTCTTGCTATATTTAAATGTACATTCTACTTGGTATATCTTCTCAGGCTCTTGTGCTCTCTGGGTTTTAGAATTATTATGTAAATTTGATGCCTAAGATATATAATTACAAATCAAAGTCAAATATATATTATAAGTCAAATATAAATTACAAATCAAAAAATATATAAATTACAAATCAAAGTCAGATATATAATTACATCAAAGTCAAATGTAGTTTTTCCTTTCTTGGGAGAAAGAAAACCCAAATTTCTTTCAACTCAGTGGAGGGCACTGACCTAGTCCTAACCTTAGCCCAAAGGTTCAAGTTCATGCATGCAAGAAGAGTTCTGTACACATTTTCCCCTATGGTCACATCTTTTACTCAAGCTCCGTATCTGACTCACTACATGTTGCCAACTTGTATCCTGTTGTAACCCAGTAAACCAAGGACATAGTGGACAGCAAACATAATCTGTTCACTAACCTGTGCTTCAACCATGCTTGTTTTGGTTGGGGTTGAAGATGCTAAGATCTATAAAAGGCATGATTTGGTAACTGTTAATATTATTGGGTTGCTGTTGTCAGAGGACATACCCTTTATGTGGAGAAATAAGCATCATGGTTGTATAACCATAGCAATAAATGAAAAATGAGTTGAGCTAGATTTCATTCCGACAGTTAATAATGACTTGCTTGAAAATATTGAACAAGTTTCTTAAACTTTCTGTGCCTTAGTTTGCCAGTTTGTTAAATGTCTTTCCTTTACCTCAGGTCATCACAATCATAGGTCCTAGATTTTTTAATTGCTCCACAGGCCACTCACTCAAACATTTAACAATATTTTTTGAGCACTTCCTATGGGACAGACACTGTCACAGGTACAAATCCAATACATCCTAAAGGTGACTTTATTATCTTCCTTCCTTCAAACCAGCTTCTCTCTCTTATAATTCCTCAGTGGTGGCATAAACATCATATCCCAGGGCAGAAACTTGTGGGAGTCCACCTCAACCTTTCTGTCTCCTTCAGCCCTGTGGTTAACAATGACCAAATCCCTTCAAGTGCATCCTCACTAATTTTTTTCTTTCAGCTCTACAGATTGAACCCAGGGGCCCACACATGCTCGGTAATTGTTCTACCATTGAGTTACATACTTTTTATTTTATTTTACAGTCCTTTTTATTTTGAGAGGGTCTCACTAAATTGCCCAGGCTTACCTTGACTTTTTCATCCTCCTATCTCAGCCTCCTTTGTAGCTGGGATTACAGGAGTGCTCCATTGCTCCCAGTTCTGTCACCAATTTAAAAAAATATATTTATTATCCCTTACATATCTTGCCTCAATGTCTTTGCATTTGTGATCTCCCTGCCCTAAACCTTCTTCCTCTGATTTTACAAAGCTGGCTTCTCTTCACTCAGACCTTAATTTGCATGTCATCTTTTTAGTGATATCCTCTTCAACCTACTCTATCCAGGGCTGCTCCACAGCCCCATTCTCAATATTGTTACCCCATTTTATAATCTTCTTAGCACTATACTACCTGATACCTTATTTGTACTCCCTTTTCTTTTTATATTTCTCCATCACTAGAACCTAAGCTCCATAAGTGCAGGGACCTTATCTATCATGTTCATCTCTCTTCTAGATGCTCAAGACATGACCAATATAATCACTCTCTTTTGTACTCATCTGGCAAATATCCAAAGCTGGTAAAACTCAATTCTCTAACTCTTCTTCACCTGCAGCCAACACACGCCATGCTGCTTGGTCTCATGTCCATCAACTTCAAGTGGCCCTCACTGCTGCTTGGCAGTGGTACCATATTCCTCTAGTCTTTTCACTCTCCACTTCCCTAGACAACCATTTCACATCTTTCTGTCTTTAAACCTCCAACACCCCTCCCACACAAGCTCATCTGATGACACCATTTCTTATTTCATTTCAATAGCAGAGTCAGGAGACATCAGGTGCTGTCACCACCAAATCTGTTTTCATATGGTGCCTTCTACTGTCTCTGCCAACCCCTCTACTTGTGCATTAGATCCCACCTCCTCTCACTCAAGAACACTTCCCTGGTATCATTAGATTTTATCTCCACTGGATCATTCTCATCAGTATTCAATATGCTCTAACATCACCCATCTTAAAACAAAATCAACTGCTCTTGACCTGGTAGTTACTGCTCTCAATTTTCTACTTTCTTTTACATCAAAACTCTTCAAAAGGGGTGAGATGGTCTGTTTCCACCTTTTTTCCTCCCATTCTCTTTTTTAAATCATTCCAGTCAGGCACTGGACTCCTTGCCAAGGCCACTGACAACCATTATGTTGCCCAACTCAGTGCTAATTTTTTTTGTTATTAATTGTTTTATTTGTTCATCAGATATTATTGAGTATCTTGTTCATTCTTCTATGTTCTAAACATGTGATCAGTTCTATTTTAATAATTTACTACTTAACTGCTACTGGTATTATCTTTCTTCCCCATTGGATTTTTCTTTTTTTCAGTATCTTCTTTGTAATTTTAATTTGTTATATATGACAGCAGAATGCATTACAATTCATATTACACATATGGAGCACAATTTTTCATATCTCTGGTTGTAACAAAGTCACATCATTCATAAATGAATTGCACTCTGCAAACATGTATAACAAATTAGAATTTAAAAAAAAAGAATACAAACAACAGTAAGCATTGGTGAAGATGTGGGGGAAAAGGCACACTCATAAGTAGCTGGTGGGACTGCAAATTGGTGAAGCCAATATGGAAAGCAGTATGGAGATACCTTGGAAAACTGGGAATGGAACCACCTTTGGACCCAGCTATCCCACTCCTTGGTCTATACCCATGGACTTAAAAACAGCATACTACAGGGACACAGCCACATCAATGTTTATAGCAGCACAATTCACAACAGCTAAACTGTGGAACCAACCTAGATGCCCTTCAGTAGATGAATGGATAAAGAAAATGATATATATACACAATGGAATATTATTCAGCATTAAAAGAGAATAAAATAATGGCATTTGTAGGTAAATGGATGGAGTTGGAGAATATAATGCTAAGTGAAGTTAGCCAATCCCCAAAAACCAAGTGTTGAATGTTTTCTCTGAATTAAGTATGCCGATTCATAATGTGCTGTGGAGGGTAGGGTGGGGGGCATGGGAGAATTAGATGAACTCTAGATAGGGCATAGGAGAAAAGGGGAGGGAGAGGAAGAGAAGGGGTATAGGGGTAGGAAAGATGTGGAATGCAATGGTCATCATTACCCTAAGTACATGTAAGAAGACACGAATGATGTGACTTTACTTTGTTACAACTCAGTGCTAATTTTATATCCTATCTTTGCTCCACTTCTTAACTGCATTTGATGCAGACTATCATTTGTGAAACCCTATTCCTTTGGCCTTAGGAATACTATGTTCTTAGTTCTCATACTATTTCACTGGCTTTTCTTAGTCTCTTCTACTGCCACCTCTTCTTGATTTCTAAATATTAGCGGACCAAGGATTAGTATTTTTGTTATAGTTCCAGTCATGCTCTTGGAGATATTAGAACTTAAGCTCCATCCTAAAATTATGACTTTCTTATTTATACTCAGTTCTAACCCTTTCGCCTGAACTCTAGAATAATCTATCCAGTTACCTATTCAAAACCTGTTCTTGGATCTCTGTAACTATCTCATGATACTGTCCAAAATTGAATTGTTTTTGTTCTCAACATGAATTCTTTTTAAAAAAAGCTTTTAATACATGTATTTTTAAATTGTTAATGGGCACAATAATTGTACATATTTATGTGATACAGTGTGATACTTTGACTAATGTATAAAATGTGAAATAATCAGATCAGGGTAATTGATTTATCCATCAACTCAAACATTTAGCATTACATTGTGTTAGGAACATTCACAATCCTCTTTACTAACTATTTTGAAATATTCAATTAATTATCAACTATGAGAACCCCACTGTGCTAGAGAGCATTAGAAGTATTTCTCCTATCCAGTTCACCTCTGTGCCCATTAACCATCCTTTTTCCATTCCTGTCTTCTTCCCACTCTTCCCAGACTCTGGTAATCATTGTTCTACTCTCGACTTCTGACATCAACTTTTTCAGTTTCCACATTTAAGTGAAAATATGTGGTATTTGTCTTTTTGTGCCTCACTTCTTTCACTTAATAGAATGTCCCCAGGCTCATCTGTGTTGGCTTACATGATTAGAATTTTATTCTTTTTTTTGGCTGAAAAACTTCCATCATGTATATATGCCACATTTTCATTATTCTCCACAAATGGGCACCTCGGTTGATTCCATATCTTGGCTGTTGTGTAGAGTGTTGTAATAAATTTGGGAGTGATATCTCTTTGACCTACTGATTTCATTTTCTTTGGATATACACTCAGTAATGGAATTGCTGGATCATATGGTAGTTGCATTTCTAGTTTCTGTATTTTTTTTTTTTTTTTTTTTTTGTGGAGCCCCATAGTGTTTCTCTTAATGGCTATACTAATTTACATTCCTACCAGCAATGTATGAGAGTTCCCCTATTTCTGAATACTTTCCAGCACAAAAATGAATTCTTGATGTTCCCCAAACTCTTTACTGTCTTTCTCCTTCCTCATGGTGACTCCATTCTACTACATGCTAATGCCAAATACTTGAAATCATCTTATAGTCCCCCATTTCTCCCCAGTGCTCAATTCATAAATCTTCTAGGCATTACCAGTTCGGGTATATCTACTCACCACTCTACTGCTACCATGCTGGCCCCAAAATTATCATCTTTTGCCCAGACTATTGCAATAGCTTCCTAACTGAACGCTCTGCTTCTCCCCTGCCTCTCTCTACAGGCTCATTTCATACAGTATTCAGAGTAAAACTTTTAAATGTGTTACCTGGATTGCAGACCTGGAGTCTCTCAGCTACCTTTCTCAGCTGTATTTTAGATGCCAGACTCAATATATCAACAGTCTACTTAGCTTACAGCTATGACCCTATCTCTGAAATGTACTTTAAGTTAAAAAAAAAAAAAATCCTTTTGTTTAAGTGGAAGGTGGTTGATATCATTGCTTTAGCAGATAAATTTAGTGCATCAGAATCTGGAAAGGAGGAAACAAGTCAAACAGAGAACAGGATGCAAAAAAAAAAAAAAAAACACTGAGGATCAGTTTAATAGCACAGAGCCTCTTCTGGAGAAGCTACCAAATGACACAAATATACAGTAAGATTTTGAGAAAACCCACAAATAGGAAAGTAAAACAGGGACTTAGAGAGGCTGTCTTTGCTAGAAAACCCTGTCTATTCACTTGAGCTTGCTGATGTGCAATGGGTAACTAAAAGCAGGATATAGTTTGGCATCTCTGTCTTCATTTTGTATTCATCTCTTTTATTAACTTATTAAATTTTGGGTCAGATTCCTGCTCAACTCTGTATCATATGGTACTTCTATTTCTATGTTTTTTTTTTTTGAGGAGCCCCACAGCATTTCCATAATTGATGTACTAATTTATATAAGCATAAGCATATTAATCATGTAAGTAGTATTCATCTAAAGCTGATAATATGCTTCCTTTAAAGCTGAAGACATCAAGGTCAAAAAAACTAATGTATATGGGCTGGGGCTGGGGCTCAGTGGTAGAGCACCCACCTAGCATGTGTGAGGCCCTGGGATCAATCCTCAGCACCACATAAAAATAAATAAATAAAATAAAGGTATTGTGTACAACTAAAAAATAAATATTAAAAAAAACTAAGATATTTTCCACAGAGTGCTAGATTTTACTATGTCTTGTTCCAGAGCCTTGGAGTGGTGCCTAGAAGTCTTCAGTCTTTACCCTACATTTTCCACAAACAGTAATTCTTGCAGGCAGATCTATGGTGAAGAGGGTGCCCTCCCTCAGCAGGAAAAATATGGTCCCATGGGAACTGAATTGTCCCCCATTCCAGGATCATAGATCTAACAGATAAATATCCTGTGAAGCAAGTGGAAATCGTCCCTTGGACACCTGGAAATTTCCTCAACATCAATAAGACTTGGTGCAATCAGAACTCAAGAGAATGATAAACCACATCACAGTTTGACCAAGACTGCTTATTACACATACCTCTTGTCTCATGCCCCAGTTCTTCCTCTATTTAAGCTAAAGTTCACATTCATATCCTGAAAGATAGAACTGAGACACTTGACATCACTTGTCTTTCAAATACAGGTACATTGATTAAAGTTACTTTTCCTTATTATTTTTTCCATTTGTTTTTTGGGGCAAGTGGTCAGTTTTGATTTGTTGGGACACCCAGAGTTAGGCTGCTGGCTTAGGACTTGGGTAACAGGAAAGGTGCTGGACAAAATCAATGTAGCCCTATGATGGAGACTCTGTTTTATTGTCTTAGCACTAATCTTAGCATTTATCACTGTCTTAGCATTGATCACTATCTGAATTTTATTTATTGCCTGTATTTTCTTCTTAAAATATAAGCTCCATGAGATCAGTAGCCTCTATGTCTAGTATCATAAGGAGGGCTTGGCACATAAAATAGGTGGCTCCATCAGTATTCATGAAGACTCAAGACACAAAATTTGCTTCATAAAGCCATGCTTTGTTAAACTTTTTATGAAAAAAAACAACCAAATTCAACTCTTTTATAGTTTATAATGAATTTATTGAAGGCAGATGCACTTATAAAATTGAAGCACCAGGATTAACTTATGTGGAAATGATATTCTGATAATGTTACTTAGGAAAATAATAGTTTCTGTTCCCTGTTTTGCTGATTCAAATTCCAAGTTACAATAAATATAACCTATTTATAAGGTTGTTGTGTTAAATAAGAAAATACATGTAAACTCTGTAGGGTAGCACCTTGAACTACATAAATAAATGCAGTGATTTTGTTATTATTATAATATTTGCATCACTGGTATACTACATCATAAAATCATTCAAAACTGATGTTGAGTCACCCTTAATTTAACACATTGGTTCAATCTACTCCCCATAGTTTCCTTGAAATATCCTTGGTGGCATAAGGTCTTTGGTTGTTGCTGCCTACAGCAACGATACCACGGGAAAGAAATCTGAGGCAGACTGGGAATGACTGGTTCCTTTATTCTTGCTTCTTCTTCTCTGCTTTCTCTTCTGTATTCTCCATCCCGTCTTCCTTCTCTTTACCTTAACAAGTATACACGTGTCATAAGCTCAACTTACAGGTGCGTCACACAGTGTTCACGGGCACAGAAAGATTCTTAGTTAATTACATTAAGGTCGGGTGTAAACAATTAAATGCCTCCTCTTCGGCTCTCAGCCAGCCACCATCTTAGCTACTTCCTCATACAAGACTCTTACATTTGGTGATTTTAATTCACTAACATTCAGAGGCTTTCACTTGGCCTACAGCTAACAGGGACCAGGTCAGGGGATTTCAGAGTCTAACCCAATTTATCACTGGAGTCAACAGAATTGAGCTCACCTCCAGTGAACAAGAGTAGCTATTCCAGGACTTTACCCAATAATTTCCAGACTAACCTTGAGGCTGACTCATAGCAGCAGCTCCCAGTAGATGTCCTCTCAGCATGCACCCCCTGGCGGCTGCGTGGCACACAGGAAAGTCTATGCATGCAGGGCCACCCTTTATCCACCACTCCAACCTTTGAGTTTTGACCTATTTATATCTATCTATCTGTAGATAGATATAGATATGTACTCATAAATATTTTATACTTAAAATATTTATCAAGTGTCTTGCCATCCTTGTACAGTGTTACACACCACTTTATGTAGCATCATTTCCATTCTTAATCTGCTTCTCTGTTGAAGCACAGGTTAATCCTGTTTTCATTTTTGAAGGAGCCCCAATTAGGGAGATGGCTATTGCGGTTAGCTGGAAGCCATAAGTTCCACCTGATAATGATCATACGCACCTGTAAATGCACATGATGCACCCGCAAAGCTAAAGGTATATAACCGGGTGAAAGCGGTCAGAAGGAATTCATTCAGTCAGTCGTGCATGAAAGCGGTCAGAACTGATTCATTCAGTCAGTCGTTCAGTCGCTCAGTCGGTCGGAAGAAGAGTTCGGATCAGAGAGTCAGAGCAGCCAGAAAGTAGTCAGAAGAAGAAATAAGAGTCAGAGCGGTTAGGAGAGAGAAAGAAGAAAGAAGCGCTCTCTCTCTCTCTCTCTCTCTCTCTCTCTCTCTCTTTCTCTCTCTAAGCTGAAGAAGAAAGAAGAAAGAAGAATCTCTCTCTCTCTCTCTCTCTCTCTCTTTCTCTCTAAGCTGAAGAAGAAAGAAGACTCTCTCTTTTTCTCTCTCTAAGCTGAACAAAGAAGAAAGAAGAATCTCTCTATCTCTTTCTCTCTCTCTCTAAGCTCTCTCTAAGAAAGTAAAAGAAAGTAAAGTAAAGTAGTCAGTAGTCAGAAGAAGTAAAGAGTCAGAGAGGTTGGTGAAAGAGCCAGTGTTAGAGTTTTGAGAGATAGTTAAAGCCGAAGAATAAAAAAACCTTCTTTCATCTTCATTCTGCCTCCGAGGTTTTCTCCCGCGGCGGCATTGTGGCTGTACGTCAGGCAGCTACACATTTTGTCCTTTAGCATGTGTCACTCCACAGCCCAGTTGTGCCTGGGGACAGCATACACAACATATGATTTATTGGGGAATGTTTCTAAGAGATCAGTGACAGCTCCAGGAAGAGTTCCATGGCAACAGACTGAACAGATAGCATCTGGGTCCCTTAAGGTGCTTCTCCAAGCAGTACCTCTCTCCCTTGTGGTGTTTTGCCTAGTGGCGTTGGCCAAATGAGTGACATGTATCTTTTGCACAGTGCCCTCTGTTCTAGGCTCATCCCCATTCAGGGAGGGGGGCTTATATGTTAGCCTGAAGAAGCAGTGACATAAGCATTAGTTTGCGTGTATGACCAGCATCCCAAGGAGCAACTGTCCCAGAATACATGCAAGAAAGTAGCTTTTTACAGATAACACTAACTTGCCCTAGTTCCCAGTGTCCATAGAGAAAGCCAGTGTCCTTCAAGATAATATGTATCTGGACTTTCCAGCCTAGGCTTGCTCTCATCATTTCCTTATTTTTGGTAGGTTTTGGGAATAAAAAAGGCAGCATTCAGGGTCATGGTGTTTGACTGTCTCCTTTTTCTTTAGGAACAATTCAGCATGAATGGAAAATTCAGATGGGTGCCATTAAGCAAGCATGTGAACAATCCATGTGTTGTTTGTTAAGTTGCATCACTTCCAGGAATTCTTATTTCCAGGAAAGGACAATGGCCTGAGACTGGGTATTAACAAATCCCAAGCTGAGTTTCTCATCTATCAAGTGGGTTATATAACAGTGACCGGCTATTTCAGGGCTTTGAATGGTGATCCAAGTCTACCCAAAAAGTAATTTGGAAATCAGCTAATGTTTATATACATAGAACGTCCTAGTAAAAGTTGTGTCCAGTAAAGTTTGACATTAAGGGAATGTAAGCCATGTTCTTCATTCAAAGCCTTAGAACTTAGCCCACATATATGCTGAAATGTCTGCTCTCTGGTTTTGCCCAAGGATCAAATTGACTCTGACCTCCTTAGTAATACTTATGGAGTTAACTGTATTGCTTCTAATATTAATCTCTCTTCCTCAGTGTGGGTGGGTTGGGCCTACTTCCCATTTTTCTACTGTGATAGAGAAATGCAGAGGAAGTAACTTATGTTTTCCAAAATACAACTTAGCCATCTATTTGCCTTGAAAGGGGAGGAAGGACAGCCTAGAAACCTGAAGAATCAGATATGGATCCCTCGGGCATTGATCAGTAGGTAGCGTGTTGTAATTGATGCCTCTGTCAGGATAATCAGCAATACTGCCCTGGGTTGACACATGTCATGGGTGGGCTTGGATTAATGAAAATTCAGTCATGATACCCCTTGGGTTAATCACACAGGATTACTTATCTGAAGGATACCAAAAATTCCAGGTGCAATCATAATATATTTCAGAGGCCACTTGATCAGAAATGAGGAGAATAAATCTTCCCAATCCAAAGAAAGTTTCACCAGTGGTCACTGGTGAGAATGAGCAAGGGTCTCATCATCCCTCTAGAAGTTAAACTGTCCCCTCCAATGCTCACCTTATATATATATAAACTTTAAGCCCGAGCAGTGCTGCATGTAGGCCAATCTGACCATAGGCTGAAGGCTACTTTACTTAGGCCATGTGTACCTCATCAATCTTGGCATATTCAGAGCACAATATGACCTCTGAATAGGGTTCCCTGAAATGCATCACTTGTCCCTCTTAGCTTTCTTGGGCAAATAAATCTGTTCCTTGTATATTCCTGAACTGAGAACTATGAAACTAGGATAAAAATCAGTTTCCTGGAGGTATCCTCCCTATAATCTCCCTTGTCTCAGTCATTGAAATTGTCCTGTTGACTTCATAGAGAGCCAGCAAATTCCACTTATCCTTTGCCTTTCCAGCTCTAGTTTAAATTCTCTAAAAATATGTGAACTCCCAATCCTTTTGGTAAAAGTGTGTTTAGAATTTTTGCAACTATGTTATGAAGGATATTGGTTTGCAATTTTCTTTTCTTTTTAAAATATTTCTTTATTTGCTTTAGTTGTACACAATGCATTTATTTTTATGTGGTGCTGAGGATCGAACCCAGGCTGCGCACATGCTAGGCGAGTGCTCTACCACTGAGCCACAATTCCAGCCCCAGCAATTTTCTTTTCTTATGATAGTTTTTTCTAGTTTTAGTATTGGGGTATAACTGGCCTCATAGAATAAGTTGAAAAGTGTTCCTCTTCAATTTTCAGTAAGAGTTTATGTAGAATTGTTATTGTTTCTTTTTTAGATGTTTGATAGAATTCACTAGTGACTCCAAATTTATTTTTGTAGACACATATGATTTCTGGTAATATAAGAAAAACTTCCTCTAAATTGCATCTTCAAGGAATGATAAACAGAATGGTTTTAATCCAGTTAAGTCATTTATTTGAGGGTTGCTCTGGGTACAGTTTGGGTGGGTTAGTTAAATAAAATCACTTTCTTTATAAAATTAGTATCATCACATAAAAAAAATGAACTGCCACTCTGTCATCTTAGTACTCTAACCACAGCTGCAAGTAGCAAGGTATGTTTTACATCATTAAAATTATAGTGCACACTAATCTCTAGAATATATAAAGAACTCAAAAATCTAAACACCAAAAAAACAAATAACCCAATCAATAAATGGGCCAAGGAACTAAAAAGACATTTCTCAGAAGAAGATATACAATCAATCAAAAAATATACAAAAAAATGTTCAACATTTCTGGCTATTAGAGAAATGCAAATCAAAACCACTCTAAGATTTCATCTCACACCAGTCAGAATGGCAGCTATTAAGAATACAAACAACAATAAATGTTGGAGAGGACATGGGGAAAAAGGCACACTCATACATTGCTGGTGGGACTGCAAAATGGTGCAGCCAATATGGAAAGCAGTATGGAGATTCCTTGGAAAACTGGGAATGGAACCACGTTATGACTCAGCTATCCCACTCCTTGGTCTATACCCAAAGGACTTAAAAACAGCATACTACAGGGACACAGCCACATCAATGTTTATAGCAGCATAAACAACTAAAGTGTGGAACCAACCTAGATGCCCTTCAGTAGATGAATGGATAAAGAAAATGTGGTATATATACACAATGGAGTATTACTCAGCAATAAAAGAGAATAAAATAATGGCATTCACAGGTAAATGGATGAAGTTGGAGAATATAATGCTAAGGGAAGTTAGCCAATCCCCAAAATCCAAATGCTAAATGTTTTCTCTGATATAAGGAGGCTGATTCACAGTGGGGTTGGGACGGGGAGCATAGGAAGATTAGAGAAACACTAGAATGGCCAATGGGGAGGGAGGGGGCAAAAGGGTAAAAAAATATATATGGTAGATTAAGATGGATATCATTACCCTAAGTGCATGTACATGAATGGTGTGAATATACTTTGTATACAACCAGAGATATGTAAAAATGTGCTCTCTAAGTGTAATATGAAATGTAATGCATTCTGCTGTCATTTATAACAACTTAGAATAAAAAAATTAAAAAAATTACAGTGCACATATAGCTCATGTGGTTTCTATTTTTTAATGTAACATTGCCACTGTAATTTTGCATTTTATAATATTCATTATCATTTCAACTGGCTGTATAATATGCCACCAACAGAATTTATAATTTGCTTAAATATTCTGTTGATGAGTAATCATGAGTTCCCCTGAAGGAGCCCTAATTAGGAAGGGCTGTTGTAGCTAGCTGGAAGCCATGGGTTCCACCTGATATGTATGTGACGCACCTGTAGGCACCCGCAAACCTGAAGGTATATAACCGGGTGAAAGCGGTCCGAGTTAGGAGAACGGAGAATTCAGTCAGCCGGGCAGTCACTCGGTCGGTCAGAAGAATCAGAGCGGCCAGAACGTAGGCAGAGCGGTTACAGAAGAGAAACCAGATAGAAGACAGAAGAGAAACCAGATAGAAGAAGTAATGACTGGTCAGAGTTAGGCCGAGGCTCCTGAGGAAGACAGAAGACAGAAGAAAGAAGAAGGAAGAAAGAAGAGAGAAGAAAGAAGCTCTAGTCTTTCTCTAAGCTAAGCTCTATCTTTCTTTAAGCCACTCTACTCTAAGCTAAGAAGAAAAGCTAAGCTCTATCTTTCTTTACTCTAAGCTACTCTACTCTAAGCTAAGAAGAAAAGCTAAGCTCTATCTTTCTTTACTCTAAGCTACTCTACTCTAAGCTAAGAAGAAAAATCTTTCTTTCCCTCTCTAAGCTCTAAGAAAGTAGAAGTAAAAGTAGTAAAAGCTTAACTCTGCCTCCGAGAGTTTTTCCTCCCGGTTTACGGTACCAGGCAGCTTACAAATGGTGGTCTGTCCGGGGCTCGGCAGGCAGAGAAGAAAAGCTAAGAAATAAGGAGAGCAACGAAAAAGCATAGCCTCTGACTCAGTTGAGACCAGCAAAAAGAGTAGTAAACAAGAGAGCATAGCCTCTGACTCAGTTGAAGCCAGTTAAGAATTAAGCTGAAGCAGAGTAGCCGGCCAAAAGCCGAAGCCGAGTAGCCAGCCAAAAGCCATAAAAAATATAGAGAAAAAGCCTTGAGCTTTAGTATAAAGAAAAAAGCCATGAGCTTAAAAGAAAATAGAGAATTAAATAGCATGGTAAAAACCATGCAGAAAAAAAAAAAAAAAGCCATTGAGCTTTGGCAAGAAAGCCATAAAGAAAAATAAAGAAGAGGAGAAAAAAAAAAAAAAAAAAAGTCAAAGCCGCTTATGCAATTGTGCTTAACTAGGTGCGTTAGCTGCTCCTCAGCATTAGGCTTCCTTAAAGCCACAGCACCTTCTCAAAAAGGGCTCAAATATCCACCCTTTCAAAAATAAAAGGTGAAAAGCTAGGTAGGGACAAGAAAATAAAATAAAATAGAGAAAATAGAGAAAATAGAATTAAAGCACCTTTTTAAACTAAAGGGAAGGAATATGAAGGAGCCCTAATTAGGAAGGGCTGTTGTAGCTAGCTGGAAGCCATAAGTTCCACCTGATATGTATGTGACGCACCTGTAGGCACCCGCAAACCTGAAGGTATATAACCGGGTGAAAGCGGTCCGAGTTAGGAGAACGGAGAATTCAGTCAGCCGGGCAGTCACTCGGTCGGTCAGAAGAATCAGAGCGGGCCAGAACGTAGGCAGAGCGGTTACAGAAGAGAAACCAGATAGAAGACAGAAGAGAAACCAGATAGAAGAAGTAATGACTGGTCAGAGTTAGGCCGAGGCTCCTGAGGAAGACAGAAGACAGAAGAAAGAAGAAGGAAGAAAGAAGAGAGAAGAAAGAAGCTCTAATCTTTCTCTAAGCTAAGCTCTATATCTTTCTTTCTCTCTAAGATCTTTCTTTATCTTTCTTTACTCTAAGCTAAGAAGACAAGAAGAAAAGCTCGTTCTAATATTTCTCTCTAAAAATCTTTCTTTCCCTCTCTAAGAAAGAAGAAAGTAGAAGTAAAAGTAGTAAAAGCTTAACTCTGCCTCCGAGAGTTTTTCCTCCCGGTTTACGGTACCAGGCAGCTTACATTCCCCCCTTTTTGGGTTACTTAATTTTGATGTGAACATCTTTGAGCCTATAGTTTTCTCAGGATTTTGAATTTAATCCTTAGGGTCTTTTTTTTTTCCCCCTCAGAAATAGCACAATATTAGAGGGATGCAAGCTCATCATGTGTTTCTGTTTGTCAAGAGTATTATTTTTCCTTGTATATCACTGCAACTTTAGAGAAATAAGTGTATTCAGGCATCTCCTGAAGTATGCCCATTTGGCTTTACAAAGTTTTGTGATAAGAGAACTAAAGGGACTCCATCTTGTTCTTCAGCAGCCATCTTAGGAGTTCTGAGAAATAGTTCTGTTTCTCAGAAATAATAGAACACAGAAAGTCCTGCCTCTGGACCCATTAATCATTACCTAGCATAATACGCTTGACAGCATAAAAATAGCAATTCCTATACAATGTAAAATTGTTCTCTTTGGTTTCCATTTTTCCTGGGCAACATACCTTGTCAGAGATTGATTGTCTAGATGTTAGTAACCATTCTCTAACATGTACTCAACTAGGGTTATCTTGGCTCCATTCCCTTCTACTTGATCATTGCTACACCAACCTGGAAAGTCCCGTGGGAAATATTATTGTACCCATTGCTTTGTCTTGCTAACTGCCTAGATTCAGCTTCTGTACTGTGGCTTGCTTGCATTGGCTGAAACCCTGCAATTGAATATTCTGCCCTCTGTGATTTTTCTCTTTATAAACCCTTGAAAATCACTGCTGGCACACCATCTTGTCACAGTGTGTGATGTGTGAGGATGGTGGCTGCTGATCAGCTTAATAAAGGCTTTTTATTGGCTCAAGTGTGACCTGGCTTGGAGTTTTAATTGGCATTATGCTGGGTACAACATGTTTTTACACCCATGCTTCTTTCTTTCTTTTTTAAATATTTATTTATTTGCTTTAGCTGTACACAATGGGTTTTATTTGTACGTGGTGCTGAGGATCGAACCCGGGCCGCACACGTTCCAGGCGAGCGCTCTACCGCTGAGCCACAACACCAGCCCTACACCCATGCTTCTTATGAGAATGATTTATTGTCTATTTTCCCCATTTGAATGTGTGCTCTAGATATGTGACTGTACACATATGGCATAACGAATCCCACTATTCAGTATAATTATAATGCACCAATAAAAACACTAAGGGGTTTTATGTGTTTAGTTCACATATAACTTAAGCTTAGATCTTGAGCCAAAAGAAGGCACCTTATAAATGGATATAGAAAGGAGGGAGAGAGTTGGGAAGAAAGAAAGCACTCTCATTAGGGCAGCCGGGCCAAGGGGCAAGGCCACAATGTGTGGGTCCTTTTTGCAATCAGGTTTTAGTGCTTCTGGCTTAATGTTTTCAAAGTACTCCTGCTGTTTTCCATCAGGTGTGTTGGTTTCATTGATTTCTGTTCTTTCCTGACTTTTTTTCTTTGGTCAGTCACAAAAATACTGAGCCTCATTTCTTGTTAACTCCTGAAGTAATTGAACACCATCAATTCTTTTGGCAAGCTCACTGAAGCTTACCTGATGTTGCTCTAGGAACATACTAGTCTCCTAATGTCTGGAAGATTGTACATAATTTCTTTATAAAGCAAGTTATATATAAGAGTTCTGTGGTTGGGGGAACTTTAAGGTTGTTTCTCCTGGAGAAATGTGACCAAAACTGCCTTCTTGCTTTGTTACAGACGATTGCTCTCATCATTTACTTGGCAGGAAGGTTAAATGATGAAGGGCCATTTCTGATTCTCTGTTCCCTCTCTGTTTTGAACAACTGGATAGAAGAGATGGAAAGGTACAGAGTAGATGAGGCTGAACTTGTATTATTTGCGTTAAGATATTTTTCTAGATGATGTAAAATATCATGAATCAACATCTTATCATATTCAATGATTTTATTTCAGAAAGCTTGAACTGAAACAGTGTAGGTAAGTCACAGGATCTGATGGGGGAGGATCCAACAGATGCTATTCTTACCATTCTCCAATTTAAAGGCTAGTACTCATTTTTAATACATTTTGCTGATCTCATAAATTTTACTATCATTAACAGGAAGTGATTAAAATGAGAAAAAACAACGCATTTTTAGTTAGCACAAGACCCTCTTAGAACTGATCCTTCTCCCTGCTTAACACAGACCTTACTTGAGGTTTAACCATTTTCCTATATAACAATTCAGAATCCCAATATTCTTTCTGGGAGCAGCTCCTAATGAATGGTGTCCGCATGTTACAGTTCTTCCATGACATGCACACACCATCTCATAGTTTTAGCATCTTGTGGGTCTATCTGCTTCTTTTTTTTTAAATTTAGATTTGATCCAGGTCTTTCTTGTGTAACACATGCAGGGGACAAGGAGGAAAGAGCCCATCTTCAGCAAGACCTAAAACAGGAGTCACACTTTCATATGCTGCTGACTACCTATGAGGTATTCATTTGTTTGTCTATAGCAAGAACTCCTAACCTGGGTCTTTAGAAGTTGTAGAACTCATTGAAATCATATTTAAATTTTTTTGAGAGCACACATTTTTCTAGGAGGACAGTCTACCTTCATCACATTCTCAAAGAGGGACCAAGACCAAACAAAGTGAAGGATCATTGTGCTTCAAGTTAGCTAGATATATTTTCCTCTCTATGTGGATTAAGGGGGAAAGCTTCCCCGGAAAGTGGCACTTTAGCTGCCTCTTTGTTGATGAATAGGCGATGGCAGGCAGGCTGAGGAGAGGGTTTCGTATACAGAGGCATCATGTCTGATAACCAGAGGATAGGAATTGAGGAGGCTTAGTTCCAGTCTCCTTTTAAATCCTTGTTTAAGCTAAGACCGGGCAACTGTAAGGCCTTCTACTTAACCATACCTTCCTTCTGTTTGTATGATAATGTTACTTAGAAATTGTGCTTAGAACTTTTTTTTTTACTTAGTAAACAAGTTAAAGGCTTTGATCCTGTGTTTTAAGAGGGTTAACAAGAAATAAGACACTAGCTTATTAAATCAGAATTTATCAATACCAGTTTTTATTTTTTATTTTTTATTGTTTTGGTACCAGGGGTTGAACCCAAGGGTACTTAACCACTGAGCCACATCCCTAGCCCTTTTAATTTTTTATTTTATACAGAGTCTCACTAAGTTGCTTAGGGCCTCACTAAGTTGCTGAGGCTGGCTTTGAATTTGTAATTCTCCTGCCAGTCTCCAGAAACTGCTGAGATTATAGGTAAGGGCCATCACACCCAGCAATATCAGCCTTTTTAATGTGTCTTCCTTAATTTTTCCAATTTGCTTGAAAGATGCACACTTTCTAAAATTGGGAATATATTGTGCTCTGTCAGAAACTGTGTGAATGTGTGGAAGTCTTACAATTGTTTGTACTTTGCCTCTCTTCTGACATGTCTGGTCTGTCTTCTTTGGGTCCTGTCTATGCATAGGCAGGCATGGTGGGAATTCTGTGGCCTAATCTGTATTCATTAGCTATGTGTATTGGGTTAGCTACTTAATTTCCATAAACTTCAATGTCCTCATCTGTAAAATGTGAATAATTACTTTTCTTACTTTGGATGACTGTTGTGAGAACTGAGATTAAATCTCCATGGTTGGTGTTTAGCAGATTCCTAGAAATTTGTTTTGTTTTGTTTTTGTACTGGGGATTGGACTCAGGAGTACTCTACCACTGAGCTACATCTCTAGTCCTTTGTATTTTATTTTCAAATTTTGATACAGGATCTCCAAGTTGCCAAGAATGGCCTTGAATTTGTAATCCTCCTGCCTCAGCTCCCAGAGACTCCAGGGTTACAGGTGGGTGCCACTGTATCCTGCCTACATACTAGATTCTTTACATTGTAACTTGCATAGACACCTTTCAGGACTGCTGTTTATGATTTTACTGTAACATAGGAGCCTTTTCCTGGCAATAACATAGTAGCAATCAGTGTTATATGATTAACTTTTTAGAAAGGAAGTTTGAAGTATACTTCTAATTTGTCCATTTAAATTATGTTTTGGTACTGGCAATTGAACCCAGGGGCACTTTACCACTGAGCTGCATGCCCAACTCTTTTCATTGTTTATTTTGAGATAGTCTCACTAAGTTGTTGGGACTGGACTCAAATTTACAATCCTCTGGCTTCCCAAGTAGTTGTCATTATAGGTGTGCACCATCATGCCCTGAGTGCATCTTTAATATTCAGAAGTTTTTGTTCTTAAAGTGCCTTGTCAATATTTTAAATATTTTTTTCTTCATCCGGTTTGTTGTTCATGGGTTTATGTTTTACTCTAATTTTGAAGTACTAAAGACTAGGTCCTAGATTTTATGATTTCATCCAGTATTTTGTTTTACCGAATTTACATTTAAATGAGCATATTATCTTACTTTTCTTAAGAAGAGTATATTCTTTCCCTCTCCTTCCCTCTTTTTACTTCATTTCATTTTATGTCATGTCATGTTAATTTCATGTAATTTTATTTTGTGTTGCTGGGCATTGAACCTATGACCTCCTATGCGGTAGGCAACTCTGTTCTACCACCCAGTTATTCCCCCAGCTCTTCTTTATATTCTAAATATCCAACTTAACTTTTTTTGAAGTCTCTCTATGGAAAGGAACTATTCTGAGAGTTATTTGTAATAACCAGAAAAGTAAATTATAAGGCTACCCCATGAACCAGTAGAGGGATGAGAAGTATAAAGATACCCATGATACAAGGTAATATCTGGCAAGTCTCAAAAGGTAATAAAATTGGGACATAAATGTTCTTGGGCACTTTATGTAAATTATCCCATTTTGGTTTCATAAAAATCCTAGTTGTAGGTATTATCATTCATTTTACAAATGAGAAAATTAAGAGAGTAGGTATCCCAATAAGGCAGAGCAGACTTTTGAGCAGACATTCAAATCCAGCACTTGGTACTATGGACCTTCTTTTTTTTTATTTTAATTTAATTTGTTATACATGCTTGCAGAGTGCAATTCCTTACATATTACATATAAAGAGCACAGTTTTACAAGTCATTAGTTTTACACAAATTATTTTCATACCATTTGAGCTTTTATACATGCACTTAGTATAATGATGTCCAACTCTTTCTGCCATTATTTCTATCCCTTTGCCCCCTCCCCTCACCTCCCTCCTTTTTGTTCTATTTAACATTCCTTCATTCCTCTCATCCCCACCCCTTGCCACTATAATTCAGTATCCTCATAGCAAAGGAATCAATCGACCTTTGGTTTTGTGGGATTGGCTGACTTCACTTAGCATTATTTTCTCTGACTCCATCCATTTACCTGCAAATGCCATGATTTTATTCTCTTTTAGTGCTGAGTAGTGTTCCATTGTGTATATATAACAAAGTTTCCCTATCCATTCATCTATTGATGGGCATCGGGGTTGTTTCCACAATCTAGCTATTGTGAATTGTGCTGCTATAAACATTGATGTGGCTGTGTCCCTGTAGAAAGCTGTTTTTAAGTCCTTTGGGTATAGACCAAAGAGTGGGATAGCTGGGTCAAATGGTGGTTCCATTCCAAGTTTTCCTAGGAATCTCCACACTGCTTTCCAGATTGGCTGCACCAATTTGCAGCTCCACCAGCAATGTATGAGTGTGCCCTTTTCCCCACAACCTCGCCAGCATTTATTGTTGTTGTTTGTGTTTTTGATAGTTGCAATTCTGACAGGAGTGAGATGAAATCTTAGTTTTGATTTGCATTTCTCTAATTGCTAGAGATGTTGAACATTTTTTCATATATTTGTTGATTGATTGTACATCATCTTCTGAGAAGTGTCTGTTCAGTTTCTTAGCGCATTTATTGATTGGGTTGTTTGTTTTTTGAGTGTAAATGTTTTTGAGCACTTTATATATCCTTGAAGTTAAGGTTCTGTCTGATGTGCTTGTGGTAAAGATTTGCTCCCATTCTGTAGGTTCTCTGTTCACCTCACTGATTGTTTCTTTTGCTAAGAAGCTTTTTAGTTTGAATCCATCCCATTTATTAATGCTTGGTTTTAGTTTTGTGCTATAGGGGTCTTATTGAGGAAGTTGGGGCCTAATCCAACATGTTGGAGATTTGGGCCTACTTTTTCCTCTATTAGGTGTAAGGTCTCTGGTTTAATTCCTGGGTCCTTGATCCACTTTGAGTTGAGTTTTGTGCATGGAGAAAGATAGAGGTTTAATTTCATTTTATTACATAAGGATTTCCAGTTTTACCAACACCATTTGTTGAAGAGCTGTCTTTTCTCCAATGTATGTTTTTGGCACCTTTGTCTAATACAAGATAACTGTAGATGTGTGGGTTAGTCTCTGTGTCTTCTATTCTGTACCACTGGTCTACTGGTCTATTTTGGTGCCAATGCCATGCTGTTTTAGTTACTATTGCTTTGTAATACAATTTAAGGTCTGGAATAGTAATGCCACCAGTTTCACTTTTCTTGCTAAGAATTGCTTTGGCTATTCTGGGTCTCTTATTTTTCCAGATGAATTTCATGATTGCTTTTTCTATTTCTACAAGGAATGATATTGGGATTTTGATTGGGACTGCATTGAAATTGTACAGTTCTTTTGGTAGAATAGTCATTTTGACAATATTAGTTCTACCTATCTATGAACAAGGTAGATCTTTCCATCTTCTAAGATCCTCCTTGATTTCTTTCTTTAGTGTGCTGTAGTTTTTATTGTACAGGTCTTTCACTTCTTTTCTTAGGTTGATTCCCAAGTATTTTATTTTATTTTTTTGAGGTTATAGTAAATGGGGTGGATTCCCTAGTTTCTCTTTCTGAAGATTTGTCACTGATGTACAGAAATGCCTTAGATTTATGGGTATTGATTTTATATCCATCCACTTTGCTGAATTCACTTATTAGATCTAGGATATTTCTGGTGGAATTTTTTGGATCTTCCATGTATAGAATCATATTGTCTGCAAATAGTGATAATTTGAGTTCTTCTTTTCCTATCCATGTCCCTTTTATTTCTTTCATCTGTCTAATTGCACTAGCTAGGGTTTTAAGAACTATGTTAAATAATAGTGGCGAAAGAGGGCATCCCTGTCTTGTTTCAGTTTTTAGCTGGAATGCTTTCAGCTTTTCTCCATTTAGGATGATGTTGGCCTGGGGCTTAGCATAGATGGCCTTTATGATGTTGAGGTATGTTCTGGTTATCCCTATTTTTTCTAGCGTTTTGAACATGAAGGGGTGCTGTATCTTGTCAAATGCTTTCTGTGTCAATTGAGAGCTTCTTTAAGTATCTAGAAGCACTGGAATGTCACCTTATTCAGCAGAAATACATTTTTATATCTCAATCTGTTCTGCATGCATTTCTGGGTGGATTTAAGAATCTTAGTAATGAAGGGACATTTATAATGTTGACTTATAGTAAGAATCCCAACAACATAGGTGTATTCTTTTAGCATGTTTGTTAAGGCTATATTTCTCCATTACTATATTGTACATTCTGAAAATAGCATGGCAATGTGATAAAATCTGTTCACTCAAGAGGTTTATGAGGGACATTTAAAACTTCAGGTTACCACTATGAAAAATTTGGAATCTTTTGGACAACAGACAACAGACTTGTAAAATCCTTGGTTCCAGAGGATCATGAGTTCCCTTTTCTTAAGAAGAGTATATTCTTTCCCTCTCCCTTTCCATTCTGTGTTGGAATCATGAGTTTCCTTGTTAGACTCTCCATTCTACCTCTACCTCTCCAGGAAACATTCTTTAATTTACTTTGATGAGTGATTCAATCCACTTTCATTTATTGAACCAAAATCCACCTCACTTAACCTTTTGCATTGAGTAAGCATTTTTAGGTGTTTGTGTATATACAAATCTGTGTCTGTTTTGAATGGCAGTATACTATGGATACTCACCACCTCTGTCATAACCACCATCCAACCTCATTGGGACCTTATCTCCTTGTAATCCTTAAATGCATCCCCTGCTTATGCTGCCCAGTGCTCTCCTTGGACCTCCTGCCCTCTCTTTGGATCCCCAGTTCACCTATATCACTCTCATAAGGTGAATGTCAGTAGACACCTCTCTTCCTCTGAATTTTCTCTGTAGCCTGAGGAAGAAGCCTTCCTTTTTATAGACCAGCCTCTACACAGATGTTTGTTTTAATTTTTCAGGAATTGTCCTTCCTTATCCAGTATTTTGCTTGACACACTTAGTTTTACAAGTACAAAAATAATGCAGTGGGATTACATAATGTTTACCATAAAATTAAAAGTTAAAAGTCTTATAACTTCCACTTTATTATGTTTTGCATGATTTTTACACTTTTAAAAAGGATATTTAATATTTATATCTTTTTAATTACCATATAAGTATTTTTGCAGGATAGTATTTATCATTTTATCACCTATTATCGGGTATTTTGTTTATTTTCAGTTTTTTGCTGTTTTAAGTAATGCATCTTAGAATATCATCCAATCTTTTTCCATATTTTAGATTTTTTAAACAGCTTTCGATCAATAACATCTGTTAAAAATAGATTTTTATATATTTTTTATATTTTTTATATACTTATATATCTTGAGAAATTGCTGTTATAACCTTCTATACTATAAAACATGCTCTAGAAGCAGCCACCAATGACCTCCATGTTAACAAGTCCAGTGGCTGCATCTTCCTGGACATCTCTGTGATACTGTTCACGGCTCTCGCATTTTAAAGTCCTACTTCTTTAGCTGCTTTGACATCACTGTCTCTTGATTTTTCTGTGGGTTTGAATCTCAGCTCTAGCTTTATGATTATGACCTATTTAGCTAAACTTTGTGAGTTTTAGTGTCCTTATTGTCACAAATATGGTTGCTTGTCTTATTCTTTTGGATTAAATCACACATAAAGCCACAGCACAAAGCCTGGTACATACTACAAGATTATAAATCTATCTTTTCTTTTCTGTCTCTGGCTCCTTACTTTCTGATATTTTGCATCTGATATATTGCAAAGTTTTATAGACAGACATTGTGTTAGTGTAGATCTTGCTTCTTGCTTATAGCAGAGAGGCCTGATGCTATAACTCTGGCTTCTCAAACTCCTTGAGTGTGTGTGTTTACTCAGATGCTCTAGTTAACTCCCCCCATGTAGGTTATAACATAGTTTGACTGCTCACATAGGTTATATAATAACCATAGTAAATACTCATGTAATACTCAGAGTTCACAAAGTGATGTCACTTACATCCTTACGAGAGAAAGTGTCTTCTTTACAAATTATTATTCCCTTCTTATAGTTGAAACTGGAGAGGTATTGTTTCCTACATCAACAGAGTGTACAACTTGAACCCGAGACTTCTGATTTCATGTGACTTGGTTCATTCTATTATGTCATGTCACTCTGTGTTCAAATAAATGTTTTGATGGGTAACTCGGTTTTGCTTCCCAATGATAGAGATTTTTAATTGTGTTTATATGCATATTCTAGTTCTCAGTGGTCTTCAGTCTCCTGGTGACTGGAATTACTATCCAAAACAGCCTCCAAGAGCTCTATTCTCTCCTCAGATTTGTGGAACCTGACCAGTTTTCCAAGGAACTGATGGAGGATTTTGTGGAACATTATTAGGATATTGTAAAGGAGTCCAAATCAGGTTGATTCCCATTCAACAAATCATCCCCACAAGATCTTGATAGCAGAAATTTCCCTAATCCATAAGAGTTGTAAATTGAAAAGAAAGAGAATCAATAACCTGAGGATACCTTCCAGGGGAACAAAGAACCGCAAATATAAGGCAGATGATGTGTCCCTTGCATTGTGTCCAGTTGTCTGCTGTCCATGACTCTTATTTGTTTGTTACATGATTCTGCAAGGGGGCTTATTTGGTTCACTTTTGGAAGAAGTAGAATGTAGGCACTTGCAGGAGCCCTGATTGGGGAGATGGCTGAGATTGCGGTTGGCCGTGGGCCATAGAGATATTCGGACATTGCCGCCTTCCATGGTCTCACGGGACTTGGTCCGGGATCTCCCGGGACTTGGCTCGGGATCTCGCAGGACTTGGCCCAGGATCTCGCGAGACTTGAGCCGAGATCGGATCAGGTTGGCGCCATTTTTTTTTTTTGGGTGTTTTGGTGGTGCGTGTCAGAGTCGTTGTTAGAGCCGGAGAGAGAAGTTATCAAAATAAAAAGACTGTTGGTTTCCAGTGTGCCTCTGAACTTCTTCCTGCGGCTTTGTTGCTCCAAGTGGCAATCGCTTCAGTCGGCGACAGGTGGCGGCCCGTACAGGGACTTCGGAGTGGACAGGTAAGAACTGAAAGTTCTCTAAAGATGGGTTCAAATATAACTAAATCCCAAATGATAGAGGTTATGGAAAGAATCCTTGATATACCTGACTCTGTTGTCAGTGAGGAGGATTTAGAAAAAAGTGAAAGTGATCAAGAAAGTGTAACTTCCACTGGATCAACTAAGACCAGTAAAGAGAGTATTAGAAGAGTCCCAAAAATGACAAAAATCCAAGCTGTTAGAGCTATTCGGGAGTTATTGGAGATAGCTGAAGAATACTTGCTTTTCATGGAACCTGGGACTCAGGATATTGCTGTCAGTGAAATTAGCAGTAGTGAGGAATCTAGTAAAAGTGATCCTGAGAAAATGAGGAAAAAGAAACTAAAAAGACCAAGAAAAAGGACCGTCAAGTAGAGGAACCACTTGTGTCCTCTGCTCCCCCATGGGTGGAATCCATTACATAAAATATGAAGGGTATTACTAGGCGTTTGTATACCCTAGAAACAGAAAAAAACGTCTTTTTGAGCGCTATGCACTCTCGAGGGTAACTCACAGATACATTGGGAACTGCCAGTATTTGAAAAGAAAAATGGACAGAGGGGGTCCACCAGTCAGTAGATTTCAAAACAATAAAAAATTTCAAAGAGGCAGTAATGATGTGTGGACCCCAAGCTCCTTTCACGTTGAGTATGCTGGAGTCCCTTAACACCGTTAGCTTAACCCCCTCAGACTGGAAAAGTCTATGTAAAGCAGCATTAAGCGGGGGGCAATACTTGGTTTGGCAATCGCAATTTCAAGAACTTTGTATAGAAACAGCTAAAAGAAACGCAGCTGCAGGGTTTGGAGACCATAATATAGAAATGCTCACAGGAGAAGGGCAATTTGCAGACTTACAGACTCAAAAAAATTATGACCCAGGTGTATATGCTCAGATAAATGCAGCTGCCTTAGAGGCATGGAAAACTGTACAAGGACCTGGGAATCTACAAGGTAGCTTGTCAAAAGTGATTCAAGGACCTAATGAGCCATATGCTGACTTTGCTGATCGACTTTTGAGAACTAAAGGTAGAGTGTTTGCAGATGTTGATCAAGCTATGCCATTAGTTGTTCAATTAGCATACGAAAATGCTAATAAATACTGCCAGGAAGCCATCAGGCCATGGAGAAATAAAAAGGATCTTTCCGTATATATACAACTATGTAAAGATATAAATGATGCCTTTGTCACAGGAAATGTGATTTCAGCCGCAATGAGAGGTGCTTCCCCTCAAAATTTCACAATGGCTCAACCTAGACATTATAATCAATCAGGATATTCCAGGCAAAATTATCATAATCAATCAGGCTATTCTAGGCAAAATCCCCAAAGAGAAATAAGACCAAGCTCATACCGTGCCCCAGGCCACTGCCCAAGGTGTAAAAAGGGGAATCATTGGGCCAATAAATGCCATTCAAAATTTGACATCTATGGAAATCATTTGTTCAGGAATTCATAAAACAGGGCACAGGGCCCAATGCCCCAGGGCCCACAAATGTACGAGGCATTGGAGGAGGAGTATCCTCAAGCATTCACTCAGATGCTTCCCCGACACAATCCCTACTACCCATCCACTCCCTTGCCAGAGGAACAGGAGGAAATGCAGGATTAGACCTCTGTTCCACCGCACGAATAGTGTTAACACCTGAAATGGGGGTTCAACTGATTCCCACAGGAGTCAGGGGACCTCTTCCCTCAGGGACTGTAGGACTTATTCTCAGGAGAAGTCCTAAAAGCTTATTAGGTTTGCAGGTGACCCCAGGTATAATAAACTCAGACTACAAAGGGGAAATAAAAATAATGCTTAGCTCACCCCAAAGTATAAGTTCTGTTAATCAAGGAAATAAAATTGCTCAGTTGCTTCTCCTTCCCAATTTACATAATTCATTTAAAATGAGTATGCCTCAAAAAAGGAACAATAGAGGATTTTGTTCCACTGACTCAGGACCTATGGCTTGCTGGGTTCAGGATTGTTCAAGGAGGCCTATGTGTAAAATAAAAATCCAAGGAATAGAGATGGAAGGACTGATAGATACTGGAGCTGACTCTTCCATCATTAATCTACAGCAATGGCCCAAGCACTGGCCTCTGCAAAAAGCTTCAACCAGTTTAAGAGCCTTGGGATATAATAACCTCCCAGAGAAAAGTGTAGTAATTTTAAAATGGGAGGATGATGAAGGGCATAAAGGAACATTTCAGCCTTATGTTTTACCTAACCTACCAGTTATTTTATGGGGAAGAGATATTTTGCAACAAATGGGAGTACACCTTGCAACCAAGCCTGCAGGTGTTAAATGTGAAAATCTACAGGGTAATCTTAACCTTAAAAGAAATCATTATCAAAAAGTACAGGGTAATCTTAACCCTAAAGGAAATCATTATCAAAAAGTACAGAGTTATCTTAATCCTAAAAGTAATCATTATCATAAAGGAAAAAGATATTTTTTTTTCAGGGCCACTGAGAAAATAATTTTGAAAATACCATGGCTTTCTGATAAGCCAGTGTGGGTTCCTCAGTGGCCCCTATCTAAAGAGAAATTACAAGCAGCCCACCTACTAGTTCAGGAACAACTAGAAGCAGGACATATAGAACCTTCCACCTCTCCCTGGAATTCCTCCATATTTGTGATCAAGAAAAAAATCAGGAAAATGGCGATTGTTACATGATCTTAGAGAAATTAATAAAACCATGCAAATTATGGGCCCTACTCAACCTGGACTTCCTAATCCTGTAGCTATTCCAAAAAATTTCCATCTTATTACTCTTGATATTAAGGATTGTTTCTTTTCCATTCCCCTACATCTTCTGGATGCCCCCAGGTTTGCTTTTTCAGTTCCTTCTATCAATAATAATGGCCCTGATAAAAGATATCAATGGAAAGTGCTACCGCAGGAAATGGCTAATAGCCCCACCATATGCCAAATATATGTGGACAAAGCAATCCAACCCATTAAAAATAAATATCCAAACCTCATGTGTCTACATTACATGGATGATGTTTTACTGGCCCACCCTAATCAAAAAATCTTATTTAATATATTCAGTCATGTGGCAGAAAATTTTTAAAAATATGGATTATATATAGCAGAAGAAAAAGTTCAAACCAGATCACCCATATTATATTTAGGATTTAAAATCATGGATACCTTTGTTAGACCCCCCCAAATTTTTAATAAATAAAGAACATTTGACCACACTCAATGATTTCCAAAAACTGCTGGGAGACATTAATTGGCTTCTCCCTACACTAAACCTCACTACTGGCCAACTAAAACCTTTATCTGACATCCTTTGCGGGGACCCTGATCCATCTTCACCGCGAACATTGACTCCTGATGCTAGGAAAGCTTTAAAGTTAGTAGAAAAAGCCATCAAAGGAGCTCATTGTGATAGATTTGATTTAACTCAACCACTGATATTGATTATTATTTCTTCACAATATACACCCACAGAAGTATTTTGGCAACAAGGGCCTTTATTATGGATAAATTTGCCCGTCTCTCCTAAAATTATAATTGAGTCTTATACCTCCATGGTGGCTAAACTTATTCTTCAAGGACTTAAGACTTCTACTAAAATATTTGGCATTCACCCTGCTACTATTATTACTCCCTATTCATCATCACAGATTGAATATTTATGCTTCAATGATAATGATTGGGCTATAGCTAAATGCTCTACTTCTGCAAATTTTGATAATCATCTTCCTAAGTCTCCTATATTATCTTTTTGTATTAATCATCCTATTATATTTCCACAGGTAATAAAAAAATCAACCTATTCCTAAGGCATTAAATGTATTTACAGATGGGTCCTCTAATGGTACTTCTGCAGTAGTCACTACAAAAGAAAATATGACTTACATAACTGCACACAAATCAGCTCAATTAGTGGAACTGGAAGAGCTCTGGAAAATTTTAGAGAGCAGCCCATGAACATTTTTTCAGATAGCCACTCTATTGTACATGCCGTCCAAAAATTAGAGCTAGCAGGACCAATAGCACCTCATACTCCAGCCTTTAAATTGTTTTATCAAATACAAAAACTTTTGTGGGCAAGAAAAGAACCTCTATTTGTAGGGCATATTAGAGCACATACCAACTTGCCTGGTCCCCTCCATGAAGGTAATCAAAAGGCTGATGCTCTTACCCAAACAATCTTTATACTTTCAGGGCTCCAGCAAGCTACTTTATTTCATTCCCAGTTTCATGTCAATAGCACCACCTTGCAGCGTAGGTTTAAAATCACAAAGGAACAAGCCAGAACAATTGTAAAAGATTGTAAATCTTGTATGACACATTTGCCCAATCCTCATTATGGTGTTAACCCTAGAAGATTAATGCCCAATCATTTGTGGCAGATGGATGTTACTCATGAGCCAAGTTTTGGAAAATTGAGATTTATTCATGTGACCATAGGTACATGCTCCGGCATGATTTTTGCTTCCTTACATTCTGGAGAAAAAGTTAAAGATGTTACATCTCATTGTTTGCAAGCTTTTGCTGCATTGGGCATCCCCAAAATGCTTAAAACAGATAATGGCCCTGCATACACGTCCTCATCTTTCAAACAGTTTTGCGCAAAATTCAATATATCCCATAAAACAGGCATCCCATACAATCCTCAGGGTCAGGACATTATTGAAAGAGCAAACCACACACTGAAAATTATGTTATTAAAACAAAAAGAAGGAAATTGGAAAAGTCCTAGGGACAGATTGGCAGTTGCCCTGTTTAACTTAAATTTTTTAAGTTTAGACTCTAATGGTTATTCTGCTGGAGACAGACATTGGAACCCACAACAACAACATAAACCTTTGGTTTACTGGAAGGATGTTCTTTCAGGTACATGGAAGGGTCCAGATCCAGTATTAATTTGGGGGAGAGGATCTGTTTGTGTTTTTCCAAAGCACGAATCCATTCATTCCTCCTGGCCAGGACGAGGAGATCTCTCTTTAGTGTGCACACAATTGTATTTTTTTTTTCCTTTTTATACCTGTCTTTATGTCTGTGCATTTGTCTACATTTCATGTTAATGTGACGTCACAAATATATGTTTGTATGTTTGTGCGTCTGTTCAGTGTGACGTCACAAATAACAAAGCGCTTATGAAAAAATATATATATGGATCCAAATAACTTTAATTCATTTAAGTTTAAGAGTATTCAATTTGGGTAAATAATTTAATAAGTGAAGGTACCTTCAATTTTGTTTTATAGGCGTCCCAGGGATTTCTCTTTAGCGAAGAATATGACTAGTGCTGTATAACCTGATATTTTGGTGTTTTGACATAAGAATGCTTATTTGTAATTAATTATTTGTTTTATAGCTGATTAATTTGAGTTATTTCAACAGATAATCTCATGGAAGGTTACAGAGACTCGAGGGTTCCAGCTAACAAATTAATTTTCCAAAGTGCCTTTAGCTTTTCTTTAATCTATCTTTAATGCAATAAATACCCTCAGTCTCTCTTTGTTTTATTCTGAATATGATATTTTGCCAGCTTATGTTTGTGGGAGCTCAAGCAGCAATGTGTGTGAGCAGAAATCAACTTTAATTTTCTATTCTAATAATTCTATTTTTTAGTTTGACAACTCGCCTCTTGACTCAGTGCTGGAATAGCACTGCCTTTCATTTAATAATTGATGCTTGAGTTTCTAAGTAGTGGGCCCTAAAGATTTGCCGGTGGCATTGTCTAGACATAAAAAAGATGGCTGCTGCTACAGTTGCAGAGATCGCGGTTGCTGCAAACATCCCTGCTGCTCAAGTATCAAACAACCTCACCAACAGTGTGGCCTCTGCTCTACATGCATGGGGCCTCCTACATCAACGTGTTATAACAAGTGGACATTTTGATCTTTCATTGTTTGGGACTTTACGGGACAATGCCTTGCGGGTATTTGTCTAGAGAACTCAGTGTGTTACTTGATAGAACTTAGGACAGCTGATTTGTTTAAAAAATTTGATATGCTATGCAACTTGGCTCACCAGCAGAAGGCTTGTCGCCTTATAGCCGCACCATCTCCTCACAATTGGACAGCTGTTAATCATCATACACAGTCGATCCTAAAGGGCTCCATTGGATGGCTGGTTAGCCAATGACGGGTAAGATCTCCAGAGGGGGACAACCTAAGACAGGCACAGTCACATGGGACAGTCTCATGTGGCTGACATATCAACCTAAGATGGGAGTCAAGGGCACAGCCTTGATTATCCGATGACGGGTAAGAATGTTGGTTGCACATAGACGTCCTAGAGCATCCCCTCTTTTAAAACAAAAGGGGGGAAATGCAGGAGCCCTGATTGGGGAGATGGCTGAGATTGCTGTTGGCCGCGGGCCATAGAGATATTCGGACATTGCCGCCTTCCGTGGTCTCATGGGACTTGGCCCAGGATCTCGCAGGACTTGAGCCCAGTTCGGATCGGGTCGGCGCCATTTTTTTTGTGGGTTTTTTGGTGGTGCATGTTAGAGTCATTGTTAGAGCCGGAGAGAGAAGTTATCAGAATAAAAAGCCTGTTGGTTTCCAGTTTGCCTCTAAACTTCTTCCCGAGACTTTGTTGCTCCAAGCAGCAATCGCTTCAGGTGGCGACAGGCACTGATATGTACACTTTTTTTTTTAAAAACCAACTTATAATTTTGTTTTTAATTTTTTTTCTTTTAGTGGTACTGGAGTTTGAACCCAGGGGTGCTCTACCACTGAGATACATTACCAGTCCTTTTGTAAAAATTTGGAGACAGGGTCTTGTTAAGTTTCTTAGGCTGGCATTGACCTTGCCATTCTCCTTTTTCAAGTGTATTTTACCATGCCTGGCTTCAACTTGAAATTTTTATGAAGACTTTGTTAACTTTCCATGCCACTTCCCAGTGCAGAAAAGTAAGTGCATGCTGTAGTTCCAAACTACTGTTAGGAATTCTGCAACACTGCTGTTTCTTTTTAACATGTTTCAGAAACCAAAAGTTTGAGATGAGTGGGAAGTGGAATTGAAAATGGAAGCATTCATTCATATAACCAGTAGCTTTCTCTTATACCTTTGCATCAGGTAACCTGTAGGGATGATATAAGACAATAGGATAGAAACAGGAACACCTCAGACTTACACTGTAAGAGAGGAAAACACATAGATATCATGAAAAAAACATGGGAGGAAAATGCCCAAAACAAATGAAGATACTACAGCAACAGAATCCATAGAAAGCACAATAGGTGAAATGTTGGAAAAGGAGTTCCGAATATACAAAATTAAAATGATTCAGGATTTTAAAAATGACCTAAGTGAGCAGATACAGGCAAAAATTGATCTCTCCAACAAAGAGATAAGAGATCAAATACAGGCAACCATTGATCACATCAACAAAGAGATAAGAGAACAAATCCAGGTAACAAAAGATTACTTCAAGAATAATGGTCAAAGGGAAGGGAGGGGAAGGGAGGGAGCAAGGGGGGAAGTGGGGGAAGAAAAAGTGGTTGAATAAGATGGATATAATTATTCTAAATACATGACTGAAGACTTGAATGCTACAAATATACTTTGTATACAAACTGTTTTGTGTAAAAAGAGGCTCTATATGTATAGTATGAACTGTAATACATACTACTACTATAAATAAAAATTTTTTAAAAAGAGAAAGATAGAGAGTCTGAGAAAAAACCAAACAGAAATACTTGAAATGAAATAGGCCATTTAAAAAACTCAATAGATAGTATCACCAACAGATTGGATCACTTGAAAGATAGGACCTCAGACAATGAGGACAAAATATATAATATTGAAAATAAAGTTGACCACACCACAGTGAAGATGGTAAGAAACATGAACAAAATATCCATGAATTATGGGATACCATCAAAAGACCAAATATAAGATTTATTAGAATTGAAAAAGGTGAGAGAATCAATCCAAAGAAATGCAAAATCTCTTTAATGGAAGAATGAATTTGAAAACCAAATACAAGAAGCATATAGGACGCCAAATGTACAAAATTACAACAGATCTACACCAAGGCATATTATAATGAAAATGCCTAGCATACAAAATAAATATAGAATTTTAAAGGCTGTAAGAGAGAAAAAACAGATAACCTATAAAGGAAAACCAATTCGTATCTCAGCAGATTTTTCAACCCAGAACCTCAAAGCAAGGAGAGCCTGGAGCAACATATGCCAGGCTCTAAAAGTTAAGAAATGCCAACCAATAATCTTATATCCAGCAAAATTAAGCTTTAGATTTGATGATGAAATAAAAACCTTCCATGACAAACAAAAGCTAAGAGAATTTGCAACAAGAAAGCCAGCACTACAGAATATTCTTGGCAAAATATTCCATGAGGAGGAATTGAAAAACAACAATAAAAACCTGCAAAGGGAAGAACTACAATAAAGGAAAACTAACCATAGGAGAAATCAAGTCAAGCTAAATACCAAAAATTAAATAAAATTAAAAATGACAAGTAATACAAATTATATCCCAATAATAACCCTGAATGTTAATGGCCTAACCTCAGCAATTAAAAGACATAGGTTGATAGATTGGATTAAAAAAAAAAACCAACAATATGCTGCCTTCAAGAGATACATCTCATAGGAAAAAACGCCCACAGACTGAAGTTGAAAAGTTGGGATAAAATATACCACCCACATGGACTATGTAAGCAAGCAGGGGTTTCCATCCTCATATCAAAGTAGACTCCAAGCCAAAGGTAATCAAAAGAGATAAGGATGGACATTTCATACTACTTAAAGGAATCATACATCAACAAGAAATAACTGTCATAAATATATACGCCCCAAATAACGAAGCATCCACGTTCATCAAATAAACTCTTCTCAAGTTCAAGAGCTAAATAGACCACAACACAATAATTATAGGTGACTTTAACACACCTCTTTCACCACTGGATAGATCTTCCAAACAAAAGCTAAACAAAGAAACTGTAGAACTCAATAATACAATCAATAGCTTAGATTTAATTGATATATAGAGAGTATATTATCCATCAGCGAGTCAGTACACTTTCTTCTCAGCAGCACATGGATCATTCTCTAAAATAGACCATATATTATGCCATAAAGCAACTCTAAGCAAATATAAAAAAAGTAGAGATACTACCCTGCATCCTATCAGATTATAATGGAATGAAATTAGAAATCAATGATAAAATAAGAAACAAAACCTACTCCAACACCTGGAGATTAAATAATATGCTTCTGAATGGACAATGTGTTGCAGAAGACATCAAAAAGGAGATTAAAAAATTCTTAGAGGTAAATGAGAACACCAATACAACATATAGAGATCTCTGGGACACTATGAAGGCAGTAATAAGAGGAAAATTCATTGCATGGAATTCATTATTTCAAACAAGAAAAGGTCAACAAATAAATGAATTAACATTACACCTCAAAGCCCTAGAAAAGAACAAATCAACCCCCAAAGCAGTAGAAGATAGGAAATAATTAAAATCAGAGCCAAAATCAATGAATTTGAAACAAAAAACACTATTGAAAAAAATTGACAGAACCAAAATTTGGTTCTTTGAAAAAAATAAATAAAATTGATAAACCATTAGCTATGCTAACTAAGAAAAGGATAGGAAAAACTCAAATTACCAATATCTGTGATGAAAAAGGAAACATCACAAAGGACACTACAGAAATACAGAAGATAATTAGAAATTATTTTGAAAATCTATACTCCAATAAAATAGAAAATAACAAAGGCATCAACAAATTTCTAGAAACATATGATATGCCCAAACTAAATCAAGATGACATACACAATTTAAATAGATCAATTTCAAGCAAAGAAATAGAGGACGCCATCAAAAACCTACCAACCAAGAAAAGCCCAGGTGCAGATGGATACACAACTGAGTTCTACAAGACTTTTAAAGAAGAACTAACACCAATACTTGTCAAAATATTCCATGAAATAGAAAAAGAGGGAAGCCTTCCAGACTCATTCTATGAGGCCAATATCACCCTGATTCCAAAACCAGGCAGAGACAAATCAAAGAAAGAAAGCTTCAGACCAATATCTCTAATGAATATAGATGCAAAAATTCTCAATAAAATTCAGGCAAATCGAATAAAAAACATATAAAAAGTAGTACATCATGATCAAGTGGGTTTCATTCCAGGAATGCAAGATTGATTCAACATAAGGAAATCAATAAATGTAATTCACCACATCAATAGATTTAAAGATAAAAATTATATGATCATATCAATCTATGCAGAGAAAGCATTTGACAAGATACAGCACCCCTTCATGTTCATCATGTTCAAAACACTAGAAAAAATAGGAATAACAGGAACATATCTCAACATCATAAAGGCCATCTATGCTAAGCCCCAGGCCAGCATCATCCTAAATGGAGAAAAGCTGAAAGCATTCCCTTTAAAAACTGAAACAAGACAGGAATGCCCTCTTTCACCACTATTATTTAACATAGTTCTTGAAGCTCTAGCCAGTGAAATTAGACAGACAAAAGAAAGAAAAGGGATATGGATAGGAAAAGAAGAAATCAAATTATCACTATTTGCAGACAATATAATTCTATATATAGAAGATCCAAAAAATTCCACCAGAAATATCCTAGATCTAATAAGTGAATTCAGCATAGTGGCTGGATATGAAATCAATACACATGAATCTAAGGCATTTCTGTACATCAGCAACAAATCTTCAGAAAGAGAAAGTAGGAAATCCACCCCATTACTAAAAAAAAAAAAAATACTTGGTAATCAACAAAAGAAATGAAAGACCTCTACAATGAAAACTACAGCACACCAAAGAAAGAAATTAAAATAAGACCTTAGAAGATGGAAAGATCTACCTTGTTCATAGATAGGTAGAACTAATATTGTCAAAATGACTATTCTACCAAAAGAACTGTACAATTTCAATGCAGTCCCAATCAAAATCCCAATATCATTCCTTGTAGAAATAGAAAAAGCAATCATGAAATTCATCTGGAAAAATAAGAGACCCAGAATAGCCAAAGCAATTCTTAGCAAGAAAAGTGAAACTGGTGGCATTACTATTCCAGACCTTAAATTGTATTACAAAGCAATAGTAACTAAAACAGCATGGCATTGGCACCAAAATAGACCAGTAGACCAGTGGTACAGAATAGAAGACACAGAGACTAACCCACACATCTACAGTTATCTTGTATTAGACAAAGGTGCCAAAAACATACATTGGAGAAAAGACAGCTCTTCAACAAATGGTGTTGGTAAAACTGGAAATCCTTATGTAATAAAATGAAATTAAACCTCTATCTTTCTCCATGCACAAAACTCAACTCAAAGTGGATCAAGGACCCAGGAATTAAACCAGAGACCTTACACCTAATAGAGGAAAAAGTAGGCCCAAATCTCCAACATGTTGGATTAGGCCCCAACTTCCTCAATATTGAAGACCCCTATAGCACAAAACTAAAACCAAACATTAATAAATGGGATGGATTCAAACTAAAAGCTTCTTCTCAGCAAAAGAAACAATCAGTGAGGTGAACAGAGAACCTACAGAATGGGAGCAAATCTTTACCACAAGCACATCAGACAGAACATTAATTTCAAGGATATATAAAGCTCTCAAAAACCTTGATGTAAGCTGCCTGGTAAGCTACCTGGTACCGAAAACCGGGAGGAAATCTCGGAGGCAGAGTTAAGCTTTTACTACTTTTACTTCTACTTTCTTAGAGAGAGCTTAGAGAGGGAAAGAAAGATTTTTAGAGAGAAAGATTAGAGCGAGCTTTTCTTAGCTTAGAGTAGCTTAGAGTAAAGAAAGATAGAGCTTAGCTTAGAGAAAGATTAGAGCTTCTTTCTTCTCTCTTCTTTCTTCCTTCTTCTGTCTTCTGTCTTCTGTCTTCCTCAGGAGTCTCGGCCTAACTCTGACCAGTCATTACTTCTTCTATCTGGTTTCTTTTCTGTAACCGCTCTGCCTACGTTCTGGCCGCTCTGATTCTTCTGACCGACCGAGTGACTGCCCGGCTGACTGAATTCTCCGTTCTCCTAACTCGGACCGCTTTCACCCGGTTATATACCTTCAGGTTTGCGGGTGCCTACAGGTGCGTCACATACATATCAGGTGGAACTTATGGCTTCCAGCTAGCTACAACAGCCCTTCCTAATTAGGGCTCCTTCATATTCCTTCCCTTTAGTTTAAAAAGGTGCTTTAATTCTATTTTCTCTATTTTCTCTATTTTATTTTATTTTCTTGTCCCTACCTAGCTTTTCACCTTTTATTTTTGAAAGGGTGGATATTTGAGCCCTTTTTGAGAAGGTGCTGTGGCTTTAAGGAAGCCTAATGCTGAGGAGCAGCTAACGCACCTAGTTAAGCACAATTGCATAAGCGGCTTTGACTTTTTTTTTTTTTTTTTTCTCCTCTTCTTTATTTTTCTTTATGGCTTTCTTGCCAAAGCTCAATGGCTTTTTTTTTTTTTTTCTGCATGGTTTTTACCATGCTATTTAATTCTCTATTTTTCTTTTAAGCTCATGGCTTTTTTCTTTATACTAAAGCTCAAGGCTTTTTCTCTATATTTTTTATGGCTTTTGGCTGGCTACTCGGCTTCGGCTTTTGGCCGGCTACTCTGCTTCAGCTTAATTCTTAACTGGCTTCAACTGAGTCAGAGGCTATGCTCTCTTGTTTACTACTCTTTTTGCTGGTCTCAACTGAGTCAGAGGCTATGCTTTTTCGTTGCTCTCCTTATTTCTTAGCTTTTCTTCTCTGCCTGCCGAGCCCCGGACAGACCACCATTTGTAAGCTGCCTGGTACCGTAAACCGGGAGGAAAAACTCTCGGAGGCAGAGTTAAGCTTTTACTACTTTTACTTCTACTTTCTTAGAGCTTAGAGAGGGAAAGAAAGATTTTTCTTCTTAGCTTAGAGTAGAGTAGCTTAGAGTAAAGAAAGATAGAGCTTAGCTTTTCTTCTTAGCTTAGAGTAGAGTAGCTTAGAGTAAAGAAAGATAGAGCTTAGCTTTTCTTCTTAGCTTAGAGTAGAGTGGCTTAAAGAAAGATAGAGCTTAGCTTAGAGAAAGACTAGAGCTTCTTTCTTCTCTCTTCTTTCTTCCTTCTTCTTTCTTCTGTCTTCTGTCTTCCTCAGGAGCCTCGGCCTAACTCTGACCAGTCATTACTTCTTCTATCTGGTTTCTCTTCTGTCTTCTATCTGGTTTCTCTTCTGTAACTGCTCTGCCTACGTTCTGGCCGCTCTGATTCTTCTGACCGACCGAGTGACTGCCCGGCTGACTGAATTCTCCGTTCTCCTAACTCGGACCGCTTTCACCCGGTTATATACCTTCAGGTTTGCGGGTGCCTACAGGTGCGTCACATCTGACTGAATTCTCTGTTCTCCTAACTCGGACCGCTTTCACCCGGTTATATACCTTCAGGTTTGCGGGTGCCTACAGGTGCGTCACATACATATCAGGTGGAACTTATGGCTTCCAGCTAGCTACAACAGCCCTTCCTAATTAGGGCTCCTTCATATTCCTTCCCTTTAGTTTAAAAAGGTGCTTTAATTCTATTTTCTCTATTTTATTTTCTCTATTTTCTTTATTTTCTTGTCCCTACCTAGCTTTTCACCTTTTGTTTTTAAAAGGGTGGATATTTGAGCCCTTTTTGAGAAGGTGCTGCGGCTTTTAAGGAAGCCTACTGCTGAGGAGCAGCTAACGCACTTAGTTAAGCACAATTGCATAAGCGGCTTTGACTTTTTTTTTTTTTCTCTTTATTTTTATGGCTTTTTTCTTTATGGCTTTCTTGCCAAAGCTCAATGGCTTTTTATTTTCTTTTAAGCTCATGGCTTTTTTCTTTATGGCTTTTTGCTAAAGCTCAAGGCTTTTTCTTTGTATAGCTTTTCTAGCTTCTTTATTTTTTATGGCTTTTGGCTGGCTACTCTGCTTCGGCTTTTGGCCGGCTCGCTTCGGCTTTTCGCTGGCTACTCTGCTTCTTTTGCTGTCTACTCTGCTTCAGCTTTTGGCCAGCTACTCTGCTTCGGCTTAATTCTTAACTGGCTTCAACTGAGTCAGAGGCTCTGCTCTCTTGTTTCTACTCTTTTTGCTGGTCTCAACTGAGTCTGAGGCTATGCTTTTTCATTGCTCTTATTTCTTAGCTTTTCTTCTCTGCCTGCCGAGCCCCGGACGGACCACCATTTGTAAGCTGCCTGGTAAGCTACCTGGTACCGAAAACCGGGAGGAAATCTCGGAGGCAGAGTTAAGCTTTTACTACTTTTACTTCTACTTTCTTAGAGAGAGCTTAGAGAGGGAAAGAAAGATTTTTAGAGAGAAAGATTAGAGCGAGCTTTTCTTAGCTTAGAGTAGCTTAGAGTAAAGAAAGATAGAGCTTAGCTTAGAGAAAGATTAGAGCTTCTTTCTTCTCTCTTCTTTCTTCCTTCTTCTGTCTTCTGTCTTCTGTCTTCCTCAGGAGTCTCGGCCTAACTCTGACCAGTCATTACTTCTTCTATCTGGTTTCTTTTCTGTAACCGCTCTGCCTACGTTCTGGCCGCTCTGATTCTTCTGACCGACCGAGTGACTGCCCGGCTGACTGAATTCTCCGTTCTCCTAACTCGGACCGCTTTCACCCGGTTATATACCTTCAGGTTTGCGGGTGCCTACAGGTGCGTCACATACATATCAGGTGGAACTTATGGCTTCCAGCTAGCTACAACAGCCCTTCCTAATTAGGGCTCCTTCACCTTGACACCAAAAAAACAAACAACCCAATTAATAAATGGGCTAAGGAACTGAACAGACTTCTCAGAAGATGATATACAATCAATCAACAAATATATGAAAAAATATTCAACATCTCTAGCAATTAGAGAAATGCAAATCAAAACTAAGATTTCATCTCACTCCTGTCAGAATTGCAGCTATCAAAAACACAAACAACAATAAATGCTGGTGAGGTTGTGGGGAAAAGGGCACACTCATACATTGCTGGTGGAGCTGCAAATTGGTGCAGCCAATCTGGAAAGTAGTGTGGAGATTCCTAGGAAAACTTGGAATGGAACCACCATTTGACCCAGCTATCCCACTTCTTGGTCTATACCCAAAGGACTTAAAAAACAGCTTCTACAGGGACACAGCCACATCAATGTTTATAGCCACACAATTCACAATAGCTAGATTGTGGAAACAACCCCGATGCCTATCAATAGATGAATGGATAGGGAAACTTTGTTATATATACACAATGGAACACTACTCAGCACTAAAAGAGAATAAAATCATGGCATTTGCAGGTAAATGGATGGAGTTGGAGAAAATAATGCTAAGTGAAGTCAGCCAATCCCACAAAACCAAAGGTCGATTGATTCCTTTGCTATGAGGATACTGAATTATAGTGGCAAGGGGTGGGGATGAGAGGAATGAAGGAATGTTAAATAGAACAAAGGTAGGGTGGGAGGGGAGGGGACAGGGGGATAGGAATAATGGCAGAATATGTTGGACATCAATATACTAAGAGCATGTATAAAAACTCAAATTGTATGAAAATAATTTGTGTAAAACTAATGACTTGTAAAACTGTGCTCTTTATATGTAATATGAAAGGAATTGCACTCTGCAAGCATGTATAACAAATTAAATTAAATTAAAAAAAAACAGCCCATTGAAATTGTTTTTATTGCTGTACATATTTGTACCTATTTTTGAGGTACATATTTATACCTGTTGATGTTTTGATTCATTTATACATTGGGTAGTGATCAACTGAGATATTTAGCATATCATACACATAAACTTTTATCATTTATGATGAGTACATTCAAAATTCTATCTTCTAACTGGTTTGAGATATATAATGCATTATTGTTAGTTATATTAAAATGTTCAATATCATTAATCATCAAGGAAATGTAAATCAGGAACACAATGAGAAACCACCTCACCCCAGTTAGAATGGTTATTACAGACAAAAAAACTAACACATGCTAGCAAGGATGTGGTGAAAGGGGAACTCTGATATATGACTGAAGGGGGTGTAAATTGGTACAAGCATAATGAAAAACAGGATGGAGTTTCCTCAAAAAAAAAAAAAAAAAAAAAAAAACTAAAAATAGAACTGCTATACAATTCAGCAATCCCATACTGGGTATAAACAAAAGAGGGGAAATCAACATGTCAAAAAGATATCTGTACTCCTGTGTTTATTGCAGCACTCTTCATAGTACCCAGAATTTGGAACTAACCTAAATGTCCATTAGCAGATGAAAAAAGAAAATGTGGTGTATATACACAATGGGATGCTATTCAGCCATAAGTGAGCATGAGTTTCAATCTTTTCCCAGGCTTGGGATAGGTTGTAAGAAACTGTCCTGTAAGGGTGGGTGGCAGCAGCAAATCACAACTCCCCAGTCACTCAGTTGATCACAAGGATAAATAACTGATACTATACAGTGTTCTGTGTTGTCAGTGTTGTTTAGACACAGGTATTCAATACATTACATGAGTATTCAACAGCTTTTCATAAAAAGACACTTTGTGTTAGATTATTTGCCTGACTAAACTAAGGTAAGTGTTGGGAGCACATTTAAGGTAGGGTGGGCTAAGCTGTGGTGTTTGGCATGTTAAGTCTGTTAAATGTATTTTTTACTTTCATGATGATGAGTTTATAGGAATGTAATCCCTTTATAAGCCCAGGAGCATCTGTACTATGAAAAAATACTATACTGACCTAGAATGCAGAATTAGCATGAAAATGAGGAAAGTAAATTTTTGTATGTTCTCTAGTAGTTCAGTGTCTTGGCTGTATTTTTGTACCACACTCTTGTATTTTTCTTTTTCCTTTCACAATAAGTGAACTACACAACATCTTGCAACCATTTCTGCTGAGAAGAGTAAAAGCTGAGGTAGGTTTAGAGTTTCCCGAGAAGATGGAAGTAGTTAAATATCATGGCATGTCAGCATTGCATAAAAAATATGATAAGACTTCTTTGATGAAAGACCTAGGTAATCAGAGGGCACTTGGTCCATTGAGAAACTAAATGAGGATTTTATTTTTGTGCAGGGACATATAATTATACTTACTTTGTATAGCAAGACTATTTGGTAGAATTTTGTATTCTGAATGATATTCAGGTCAGTTGCAGTGAGACAGTGGCAGTGTTAAGTGTAGCTCAGACTTGTTTGTTGCATAATGAAATTTCCCTTTTCCTCTTGCCTACTTTTTCTTATTGCTTGCAATGGAATAAATGCTTTTTGTTCCCACTCATGCCTTTTGTCCTCTATTTGCTTTTTTCCCTTCTTAAATCTACAATAGCAGTTAAAGAAGAAAATTTTAGAAATTTGCAATCCTTATAACAAAGCACTCCTAAGTTCAATTTATAGACTTCCTTCTCAAAACAAAGTGATGGGTAAGAAAATTCCATATGAATATGCTGTTAATTCTCAGTGCAGCTGATTACCATTTGGGAGATTAGTATAAATTTGAGGAATAAATTATGGAATGAGTAAGGTTATTTGTGAAGAGTTGGGTTTCTTTTTTGTTTTAGTTTTATATTTGTTAGTCCACTTTTCTCTCTCTCTTTAAAATTTCAGGTGCATTTGAAAATGAGATGGCAAAGAAAGTTTAAATTCAGAATATCTTATTTCAGCTTCGAAAGTGTGTGGGTCACCCATGTTTGTTGGATGGTGAGGCAGTGTCCTTTTTCCCCACATTATTTTTCATTAATAGGTCTGCAACCAAAATCATAGCAGAATTCTTCAAAAGAACTACCTGCATTTACAGTTGTCTATGTTGCTTATTCTCATTTTCTCTATATTAATGGTATCTAGCGTTATTCATACTCAAATTTCTTCAGATATCCCTGTAATATCCCTTATAGCTGCTTTTCTTTTTCTTTATTAATCCAAGATCTAGTCATAGATCTGCACTGCATTTTCCATGTCTCTATTTTTCTACAATCTAGAAATGTTTTTAAGCTTTTCTGTGCATTTTTATCACCACAGGAAAGGGGGAGTGATACTCAAGAATTTTAAAAATGTCCCTTTAAGATGAGTGCCCCAGGTATGGCCTGAACTAAGATAAGAATTGAGGTACTCCTGGCACCAAAATAGACCTGTAAATCAATGGTACAGAATAGAGGACACAGAGACTAACTCCCACAACTACAGCTATCTTAGATTAAGTGCCAAAAAAATACATTGGAGAAAAGATAGCCTCTTCAATAAATGGTGCTGGGATAACTGGAAATCCGTATGCAACAAAATGAAACTGAAACTCTATCTCTTACCATGTACAAAACTCAACTAAAAGTGGATCAAGGACCTAGGAATTAAACCAGAGACTATGCGTATATTAGAAGAAAAAGTAGGCCCAAACCTCCATCATATCAGATCAGGCTCCTACTTCCCTAATAAGACTCCTATTGCACAAGAATTAAAATCTAGAATTAGTGAATGGGATGGTTTCAAACTAAAAAGCTTCTCAGCAAAAGAAACAATCAATAAGGTGAACAGAGAACCTACTAATTGGGAACAAATCTTTACTACATGCACGTCGGATAGAGCACTGATCTCTAGAATATATAAAGAACTCAAAAATCTTAACACCGAAAAAACAAATAACCCATTCACTAAATGGGCCAAGGAACTGAACAGACACTTCTCAGAAGAAGATATACAATCAATCAACAAATACATGAAAAAAATGTTCAACAACTCTGGCAATTAGAGAAAAGCAAGTCAAAACTACTCTAAGATTTCATCTCACTCCAGTCAGAATGGCAACTATTAAGAACACAAACAACAATAACTGTTGGAGAGGATGTGGGGAAATAGGCCCACTCATACATTGCTGGTGGGACTGCAAAATGGTGCAGCCATTATGAAAAGCAGTATGGAGATTCCTTGGAAAGCTGGGAATGGAACCAGCATATGACCCAGCCATCCCTCTACTGTGTCTATTCCCAAAGGACCTAAAAACAGCATACTACAGGGACACAGCCACATCAATGTTTATAGCAGCACAATTCACAATAGCTAGGTTGTGGAACCAACCTAGATGCCCCTCAGTAGATGAGTGGATAAAGAAAATGTGGTATATATACAAAATGGAATTTTACTCAACAATAAAAGAGAATAAAATAATGGCATTCGCAGGTAAATGGATGAAATTGGAGAATATAATGCTAAGTGAAGTTAGCCAATCTCAAAAATCCAAATGCCGAATGTTTTCTTGGATATAAGGAAGCTGATTCACAGTGGGGTTGGGTTGGGGAGCATAGGAGGATTAGAGGAACACTAGAAAGGTCAATGGGGAAGGAGGGTAAGGGAGAGAGCAAGGGGGTATAAAGGGAGAAAATAAAAGATGGTAGAATTAGAGAAATATCATTACCCTAAATGCATGTTTGAAGACATGGATGGTATGAATATACTTTGTATATTAACAGTGATATGTAAAAAGGTGCTCTTTATGTGTATTACAAATTGTAAAGCATGCTCCTGTTATATCTACAACAACATTGAATTTAAAAAAAAAAAAAAAGAATTGAGGTACTCACCTTCAAGCTAAATGCTTTTTCCAAAAATTTGGGGCTAGAGTCTGGCAGATGTTCTCCCTAACTCTTGGTCTTACTCTTGTGGCAATCTTAAATTAAGTTCATTTTCTTATTGTTTTGACAGCATTGAACTTCTTTGTTTAGGCAGATTTTTAAAAATGTCTGATAAGAAGGGACTGTCACCCTGACTTTGTTCTTACTGCATTATTTTGAATTCTCCTTTCCTTTCTTCATTCTGTATATGTAAGTTTTCTCATGTGCCATGGGGGATTGCTTCTCTAAAGTGATGCTTCTCAGACTTTTCTAGATTATAATGACTTATACTCCCCAAAAGGGAATAGCAGTAGATAGCCTACCATAGCTCTTTAGGATCTTGAGGAGGGGGTGCACAACTATTTGAACCTTGCTCTTTACTCTTCTCATGTATATTTATTTTACTAATAAGGTGAAAGCTTATATTTTCAAGGAGTGAAGTGACATTCTAGAAAGAGGCTCCTTGGTTACTCTGGGGTTTCCATACTCCCTGGTGAATTGACAGATGCCCTGGGAATAGCTCCACTTTAGCTTTAAAACTACTGCTCTGAAATATACAGCTACATGCGGAGGCACTGTGTATTCTTGTATAAAGTATTTAGAGTTTCTGAGAAAGTTATATGACATTTATATTTCTATTTTATAATTTCACTTATGTATAACATTGTATTCTTTGGTAAATTTTGCCTGAGGGTAACTCACCCTAAATACTACTAGAGTTGGCAGTTTCTCCCTTTCTTCTTCTTGCCATGGGCTATCAGGTTTTACTTTTCTCCCAAATGACCCAGATGTTGGATATTCTCCAAGACTATATGGATTACAAAGGTGACTCCTCTTGGCCACTACATTACACAAGACTTTTTTTAGATTTAATGATTATATAGGTCAATGAAGAATAATAAAGGGTGTGGGAATGTTACAGAGGAAAAAAGGTACAAAAAAACTTCATTCAGAACCAAAAGAAGGTGAAAAATTTGAGGAGAGTGGACAGTGCTGTGTGAAGCAAGGATTGACAGCAGGATAGAGAAGCATCAGAAATAAACACCCACATTCTCATCAGGTGATGCAAATTATGGGTACTGGAGCAGATTTGTGAAAATGTTGAGTGTCTTCAAAAACGTATAATAAGTCGAGTTTCATTACAAAAACTTTCAGGGTCTTGCAACAGCTCAACAGTTGTGTACTTATTCAAGAGAAGTAAGAAAATGGATATTCATAGTATAGAGATCCCAAATCAAGCAGAGGGAAGGTAAGATTAATTATTTCTATGGACAACAGGGAATGTAGGCAATTACTTGAGAACTCTGTTTAATATATAATAAAATTGATGTGGGATAATGGGGAAAAGCTTGAACAATAGTTGATTTTTGAGCCTGTGGGAGAGTATCAGCTGCAGAACTAAGAGTCTTAACATTTAGTTTAGAGTGGTCTCTCAGATCCACTTGATGCCCCCCAAGTACTGCAGTAACCTGGACACTTACGCCTATTGACACATTGATGAATCTCCAGTGCTGAAACATGACTTGAATTTATAATTCCCCTTCCTGACCAGATGCATGGTGACAGGTTGAGAGCCATAAAGCTTCATTGACAAGCAGATGCTGCGTCATCAGGCAGGCTCCCAAGTCTTACTGTTTGCCTAAGTAAGAATTGTGTCTCAGCACATACAAACTGCCATGGAGTGTGGCTATTTGGGGTTGCTTGGGAATAGTCAAAACTGAATATTAACTCTGTAAATGCCAAAAACTGTGGCTGCATGTGTTTTAAAAACCAAGGCTACCCTCCAAGACATCCAGTTCAACAATTCCATTCCCCTAAATGGCAACAATTCCTATGTAGTAACAAAACATACTTAAAGGGCATTACTTTAGCTCTCTACTTTTACCATGTGTTGTGCACTTTTAAACATCTAGAAACACTAGATGTTTCCAACAAGGACTTAAGTTTCCAACTATACATACAGTAGCACTGATTACTGGGTGAGGGTAGGGAAGGAGAAGGTATACATAGAGAAGAAATCTGGGCCCCTTAGATTAGTTCAGATTGTCTAGCCATTGTTATATGTGCATTTTAGTTAATCTTGTTGGGTTAAAGGATAAGTCCTAATGCCCAAAGTTCGTTAAAAGTAGCAAAATAATCCCTATATAAATATCCTTTTGTTAGCTTTTAGGAAGAACTGTCTTATGAGAATGACCCTTGTTAATCCACCTCTTAAGAGCGAGGGGTAGTCCTAAATTTAGTCACTGGAATGGTGGAGAGGGAGAAGAGGAAGAGTGAGGGTAAGTGCTCTTTGCTAGTGTCTCCATATCTGGAGGACAGGTTTAGATAATTACCATAGATCTATATATGCATTTTTGGTGAATTGTGTTTATTGTGCACAAAGTTCATACTTCATTTCACAACATCTAACCTTTCTAGATGTCCTGAGGTGACAGTGAATCATAAAAAGTAGTGTTAGTGAATTAACCAATTTGTAAATATCTTTTTGTTATAAATGATAGAAAAGATGCATCTTGGATATGGAATTGCTTTATCTCTGGGCACTGTGTACCAGGACTTGTTCATTAGGCTGGCAGCAGAAGGGCACAGGGAAAGATGGGAGCAAGTGCTCAAAGATTTACATTTGATGTGAGCCACTGGTGTGTGTGCATCTTCTGGCTGTACTATATGAATACTTTAATTCACTGGGAACATGCATTCTTGCTAATATTTTAGTAGTAGAAATCTGGTAATGAAACAAGCATGATGTATTCTGTTGCTGTCTCATTTTAAATTGAGCATTAAGGGAATGCATTATTTTAGTTGTAACTCTGCCAATATGTCTATCTAGTGGCCTGTTGCCATTTCTGTCTTCAGTGAAATTTTTGTCCCCAAGAAAGGATAACAGATTGAGTTGGTGTAGTGTATTCTTGGTTATCAAAAAATACTCATGTAGCTTTGGGATTTTGAATTGGTGAATATTCATGATGTGTGGAAAAGCATGATACACACACTATGATCTCAATCACACAAAATGGATTATTGTGTATATATGCACACAACTTAGAGGGACACGTCTAATAAGCTGCTTGTGACTGGATGACTTTGTTCTTGCTTGTGTTTTTATTTTTCCTGTAATGCACAATTAACTTTTAAAAAATAAAAACTCTTAAAAAAAAAAAAAAACAAGGCTAGTGTGTTATGGTGAATTTCTTTGTAAAGTGATGAATTGTCCCCCTAAATTTAGATCTTTCCCATGGGCTTTATTTAAAGTAGGGGCATGCCTGGATATGGAAAGGACAAAATAGGCATTTGGTTTAGGGATGACTTGACTTTTTTTATTTCCTGAAGAGTCCTTGAAAAGAATTAAGATATGTTTGATTCTTTGTTTGTTGTTTTTCTTCTTTATGTAAAGGCTATAGCTATGAGCGCGTGGATGGTTCTGTGAGAGGAGAAGAAAGACACCTGGCTATATAAAGAACTTTGGACAGCAGCCCATTTTTATTTTTCTCTTGAGTACCAGGGCAGGTAAGCTACATAGGTATTGATGAAAGACAAATAAGGAGAGGTGCAATACTTTTATATCCCAACCAATTGTGCATTTTCCATAATTCTCTGAATGGTGAGGTTATTACCAAGGAGTATTAAAAAAGGAGAGAATCAAGGCAGTTGACATAACATAGTACTGGACTTCTAGTGTGGAGCTCTTTTCTGTTCAGTGTATGCAAGCTGTGATCTTGACAAAGAAGCGAGGCTGAAACCTGGGCTTGTTGGGATGTAATTCCAATCCACTTAGATCACTCACCTGGGAATGTCTGTTTTTTTTTTTTTTTTTTTTTTTTTTTTTTGTAATTTTGGGGAAAGTTTTATTTTTATTGACATCCAGTGGAGACAGCTTTCCTGACCAGCCATGAATTCGAAAAATAAGATAATCTCTTTGGTAGTTGCCCCTCTTCCAGGAGTATCTCTGAAATAGTGTTGTAAAGTTTAGCAAACATTTTGTTGTTTAAAATGTGATTATAGTGAAACTGCCAGCTATTTATAATTATTATGGCATTGTTCATATGACTCAAATGAAAAATATCATATGACATTTGTGGTACTTTGCCAGTTGTAGAGTGCTTTCATACACTATTAAATAATTTGAAATCAGTTTTAGGAGATGGAATTTTTTCTCATATCCAAATCAATAAGACCTTAAATTAATTTTGAATTCATAATCTGAGTTTCATTATCTTATTTTTTGTAGACCTTAATTCTGATGGAATTAGGAACACAAAAAGGAATTGTGTCTTTGATGAAAGAGAGATTAATATCTTTATGAAAAGAAAGTTCATCCTTATTTAGAAAGCATTTAGTAAGTGCTTGGTATGATGCAGGTATATAAAAGAAGTGTTAGATGCAATCCTTGAATATGAGGAGATCATTTCTCCAGCGTATGTCTTATCTCTCTAATAAAAACAATAATAAGATACAATCAGATTCCTTTGGCCTCAGTCCCTTCCAAGTCATGGACCACACCCTGCATCAGAGCCATTCATTCATGTCTTGTGGTTAGTCTTAGGGGAAACTTGAAGGATCTGGACAGATGCATCATCAGTGTTGGGAGAGGAATTCCATTTGTGTTTTTAAGATTTTATTATTAATATTTAGAGAGCAGATAATGTTTGAAACATCCAGAATTAGGAAGAAAAAAACCTCTGCTTTTCAGTTAATCTTCTTGGAGGCCTTAGAGTAGATTATCTAGGAGCTGAAGCAGTCCTCAATATTAACTTTTTCCAAACACTTATTGTTATATTTGCTATCACGTTTTTGCTATAGTTCTGCAGCATTTTCATTTAATGGGTTTCCTTCCAGTTTTCAAGAGGTGAGGTTATTTCCACAAATTGCCAGCAGGTGGCAGTGATAGATTATGAATATGTCCCAAAGAACGCAATATAGCTTATACTATCATCTTTAGTGAAGAAGGGCAATACTAGCCAATATTAACCCAAGAGGAAGTTAATTTTTATGGGACACAAACACATTTTCAAATGAAACGAATGCCTAGATAGTTTTAGCATGTAGTGGCTAAAAATGTTCTGGAGCCAGGTGCAGTAGTGCATGCCTACAGTCCCAGCTACTTAGGAGGCTGAGGCAGAAGGATGGAGTGAGCCCAGGAGTTCAAAGCCAGCCTGGGAAACACTGCAAGACTCTGTCTCAATCCCAGAAGTAATAACCACAGATTTTGAAATATGAGATGGAATCATGGCTCTTTCATCTCCTAGTGGTGCAACTTCAAATAAGTCCCTTCATTTAGCTGTTTCCATTTCAGCATCTGCAAAAATGAGAATACTAGCAGGGTTGTTGAGAGTGTTAAAAGAGTTAATATATGTAAAGTGCTTTGAAAGATGCTTGGTGAGTAGTAAAGTAGAAGTGTAGCTCTCATTGGGTATAATTTAACATCTCTCAGTAATCCGTCATTACATTTCTTTATTCCAACTTTAATTTTATACGAAGACTTTAATAAGAATGTTCCTGCCTGCTTGTCTTGATATCCACCTAGGAATCAGTAGTCCTTGTGAAAAGGAACCCTTCCTTCAGCTCTTGGAACAAGCCCTTTTAGGCTTGTTTTAGCAAAGAACACTAATGACCCTGGCAAGAATGAGTCTGCTCTGTATTATTTTTCACATTAATCAAAGAGAAGGCTGTAATTTACTTTTTAGTACTCTAAATTCCTGCTAACCATGGTACTTCCTTGGCCCTTTTCCTGCACCATTGGAGAAAGACCAGAAAGTTGTTACATTGAGTGTTCTAAATTGATTTTATGATGTTGTCTTTGATTAATGTGGAAACCAGTACAGGAAGACGCACTCAAGTTTTCTCTAGTCAGAGGCATGTATCATCCCCTCTTCTCATTAACTAGTGTCAGGGTCTTCCTACTTTGTTGAAGCTTGCAAGTGTGGTTAAGTGCTTTTCTTACTACCCACTGCAGACTACTCATTTTTTAAATATATTTTTAGTTGTAGATGGGAACTGGTTTAGTCAGCTTCTTCGCCACTATGACTAAAAGACCTGCCTAGAACAACTATAGAGGAGGAAAGTTTATTTGAGGGCTCATGGTTTCAGAGGTCTTAGTTCATAGAAGGATGACTCCATTCCTCAGGGCTTGAGGGGAGGCTGAACATCATGGTGGGAGAATGTGGCTGAGGGCAGCAGCTCACATCATGATCAGGAAGCAGAGAGAGACTCCACTCTTCAGACACAAAATATATACACCATAGCCATGCCCTCACTGAACCACTTCTTCCAGCCACACCTCACCTGTCTCCAGTTACTACTCAGTTAATCCCATCAGGGATTTATTCACTGATTAGGTTAGTGCTACTATGATCCAATTATTTTTTCTTCAAAACTTTCATTGTCTCACATGTGAGCTTTTGGGGAACACCACATCTAAATCATAATAGATAATACCCAGTGCATCACATGTGCTGAGGGAGCACTCTAAAAAACTATATACTAGAGAATCTGGCTCTTAAAGATATTTTGCTGTCAACTTTTAAAAAATTATTAATTCAAAGAGCTGTTTTCTACAATCTCAAAGGGTGAAATACAAGGGCTTTAAAAAGGTTTCCTCAAAGTAACTTGGGTGTGTATCCACCAGTTTTCAGACTTATATCACACAATATGTTGTTGTCATTGTCATAAAGTTGCTAATTAGTAAGCCTACGTATTAAGTATCAATATTTGAGTTGTCCCATGACCATTAATTGCTTTATCATGGTTACCATCCCTGGGAGCACAGAAATAAAGGAAGGAAATTTGATAGCTTCATGTCCAGAGGTCCTTACCATTGGCTGCTTTATGTTTAAATGATATTGAATGGGTCTGAGGACTTTTCAAACATTCATCTAATTCTGCCAGAAAATTCCTCTGTATTTCAAGTCAGAAGCACTCATGCAAATACTGAAACACCTGAGTGTAATGCATAGGTTGAGTTCATATCTTCCTATAGGAGTAGCGCTGTCTCTACACAGGGAGATCTCTTGAAAGGTCTTTTGCTATTGCTGCTGGTAATGGTGGTGGTTGTGTTGATAATGATTAGATTTGTTCTAGCTGTCATTGTTTGTTTTCATTTTTAAATGTTTCTAGGAAATAATTGTAGAATGATAACTTTAATTGTGGAAGGCATAAGGATACAAGTATTTTTCTGAAGGAATCTTTTAAGATTTTTATTTGAAAATTTATGGACTGACACGATTTTCAATTAAGATTCTTAAATTATTTATTGTTGTGACCCAATGATATAGAACAATGTGTGTTAAATTGTGATCTGCAGCCCACCGACATCAGAATCATCTGGGATGGATTATAAAGATATGGATCCTAGGTTAGAGTCCCACACCCACTAAAGTGCTTAGTATTATAGGCCAAGGAATTGCTCCCACAATCCCCACAGCTGATTGTGAAACAGAGCCCCCTTGAAATGAAAAGCTTCAAATTATTTTAACTTCTAAACTTCTTAAATCTGAGAATGGAGGCTGATGGACTGCCCCTGGCCCTGATAGGCATTGCACAAAAGAACCTGAGACAGAGACATGTTTCTGATTAACACAGCCTAGCTAAATATATACTTGGGAATTTCCTAGCTTGTATCCCACTGTGTCCCTTCTGTTCTTATAAAAGCTTTCCATGCCACTGAGTCACCAAAGATGAAGATTTGTGAAATAAAGTGTTCTCTATCTTGCTCAAACCCAGGATGGAAACAAACCTATGTTTCCCCTGCTATCCGAACATAAAGATGACAGTCATCTGAGATGCCCTCTCATCCTTCACAAACATTGTGATTGTTCCACTTTCTGGGTGGAATAACTCTTCTTTTGTTGATGATCATAAAATTAAATTTCAGACTTCACAACTTCTGCATAACTCCACAGTTTGCCTGAGTAACTTCAGCTCTGCAGGGAAGGAAGCATGGAAGCAAATGTAATCCTGTGAAGGGCTGGTGGACTCACTGTTGCACATGATTCACACATGTGTGAACACAATCTGAATATGTATGACAGCAAGATAGAGGAGAACTGTGTGCACCTAGAGGAATCTGTCCTATCAGCTGGAACTGGATGTCCCTAAGGGCTGGCTACTGAGACTGAATGAGTTGGATGACTTACTAGGAAAAGAGTCTCCCTGCAAAGGCTCCAAGCCAAGTTGCTGGAAGAAGAAGAAAAAGAAAAGGAAAATGATATCATTTTCCTTAATGCATGATTGAAGACCTAAATTGTACGAATATACTTTGTATACAAACAGTTGTATGTAAAAAGATACTAAATATATGCACTATGAGTTGTACATATTAAAAATTATAAAAATTATAAAAATTTAAAAAAAAAAAAATAAAAAAATAAAAAAAAAAAGAAAAGGAGAACTCCACAAGAGGATCAATGGGATGGAGTTGGTCCTTCCCAGCACTATCCCGAAGGAGCTAAGATGCTCTGGCATCTATCAGTGGTAATACCGCATGTGACTCTTCTAGCGGAAAATTCCAACCCAGCCACCTTGGAAGGCTCTGTTGAATCTCTCCAGAACCTCTCTGCTGGCAATTGGAAGTTTGCAGCATATATCCAGGCAGCTGTACAAAAAGAAAAAGGGCTCCCATCCATGTAGAATTTCTGAGGATGGATGATGGTTGACCACTGCCTTGAGGAATATGGAACTAGACATACACAACAAAGAGGTTATAGGTGAATATGCCATGTGAGACCTGCTCAACTGGCTTCCAGGTAGTCATAGACCCAGCATTATCCAAGTAGCAGCAATGTGCTACTCTGAATGAGTTCACCAGGAAAATCATGGAGAATGCCAAAGCCCTGGCCAACTCTGGGGACATACAAAAGCTGGTGAACATAATCAAAGGAAGAGGAGACAGGTCCCCTAAGGCAGCAGCCCAGGTCTTGAATACATTGTGGTAATATCAGGACCTCTGGAGCATTTATAAAAAGAATATATGGAGGGAGAACTGCTCTGGCCATAGTCTGGCATGCTGGGAACTGTAGTTGTCACTTGACACCCAGCATCTGAGGAAGGGTGGGCCATAAAAGCCGCTAAGTCAGGCTTCCTTTCTAGCATGACTTGTGGCCCCGAGTGTGGAACTACTAGTGGGTGGTGAGAGACAGTGGCATCCCAAGAATCAAACAGGAGGGTCTCCAGGCTGGTAATCTTCCCAATTTATGTGTCCACAGCTTTCCTGGGGAAGTACCACTCCTCAATCCCATTCCACCCAGCCTGGCCCAGCCGGGCCTCTGCTGTCACCACCTTGTGCTTGGAGGCATCAGGGAACGTGCTCTCCTGTCCCTCTCCCTGTCCCTCCTTACCTCCCTGGCCTCCCCCTCTGGCGCCTAGACTTGCAGCAGCCATGGCAGCCACAAGAGTAGCCGCCGCTGGAGCCTCGCATGGTTGAGAACCCCAGTTTGGAGAACTACCGCATCGAAAGCTTCAAGAACAAAGGCCAGGATGTGGAAACAATGTGAAGGCACAGAAATGAAGTGACAATTGAACTGCTGAAGAACAGAAGAGGTGAACATTTATTGAAAAAGATAAATGTTCCCCAAGAAGAAAGTTTAGAAGACTCTGATGTTGATGCTGATTTTAAAGCACAAAATGTAACACTAGAAGCTATATGGCAGAATGCCACAAGTGTTAACCCATTGGTCCAGTTGAGTGCTGTCCAGGCAGCAAGAAAACTATTATTCAGTGACAGAAACCCACCAACTGATGACTCATAAAATCTGGGGTTTTGCCAATTTTAGTCAAATGTCTAGAGAGGGATGGCAATCCTTCATCATAGTTAGAAGCTGCTTGGGCACTAATGAGGAACTGCTGCAGACTCCACCTGTTGTACAATCTAATGCAGTACCTCTTTTTCTGAGACTTCTTAATTCACCACATCAGAATGTTTGTGAACAAGCAGTGTGTACTTTGGGAAACAGAGGTGATGGTCCTCAATGTGGATATTAGTCAGCACTGGGAGTTGTCAAACCTCTCTGTCCTTCATCAATCCCTCCATTCCCATCACCTTCCTTTAGAATGTCACATGGGTCACTGTCAATCTCTGCAGGAATAAGGACCCCCCCCCCCCCCACTGCCTATGGAGACAGTTCAGGAGGTTTTGCCAGCTTTATGTGTCCTCATATACCATATGGACATAAATATTCTTGTAGGCACTGTTTGGGCTCTGTCATACTTGATAGATGGAGCTAATGAACAGATACAGATGGTTATTGATTCAGGGGTTGTGCAATTTCTGTGCCCCTTCTGAGCCACCAGGAAGTGAAAGTTCAAACTACAGACCTCAGAGCAGTTGTCAATATTGACAGGCACTGATGAACAGACCCAGGTGTTCTCAATTGTGATGTCCTATCACACTCCCCAAATCTCTTATCACATCCAAAAGAGAAGATAAATAAGGAAGCAGTATGGTCCCTTTCCAACATATCAGCAGGCAACCAGCAACAAGTTCAAGATGTAATAGATGCTGGATTAATCCCTATGATGATTCATCAGCTTTCTAAGGAAGAATTTGGAACACAAAAAGAAGATGCTTGCAATTAGCAACTTAGTAATAAATTTCAGAAAAGATCTGTACAACAGAATGTAATACCACCATTCTGTAATTTATTGTCAGTAAAAGATTCTCAAGTTCAGGTGGTTCTAGATGGTCTAAAAAGCATTCTGATAATGGCTGGTGATGAAGCAAGCACAATAGCTGAAATAATTGAAGAATGAGGTTTGGAGAAAATTGAAGTTTTGCAGAAACAATAAAATGAAGACATATATAAATTACCTTTTGAAATCATAGATCAATATTTCTCTGGTGATGATACCAATGAAGATTCTAGCCTCATTCCTGAAGCAACACAAGGAGGTACTTAAATTTTGACCCAACAGCCAACCTTCAAACAAAAGAGTTTAAGATCTCTTGAGTGCAGCATCTTTCTCATGTTCAATATAAAGCACCACCAGATGGCTACCAAATGATAAGAACAACAGCAACAAAAGGTTCCAAAACACATGCCTCACTCTCATACATTGCTGGTGGGACTGCAAATTGGTGCAACCAATCTGGAAAGCAGTATGCAGATTCCTTAGAAAACTTGGAATGGAACCACCATTTGATCCAGCTATCTCACTCCTTGGTCTATACCCTAAAGACTTAAAAACAGCATACTACAGGGACACAGCCACATCAATGTTTATAGCCATACAATTCACAATAGCTAGATTGTGGAAACAACCCCGATGCCCATCAATAGATGAATGGATAAAGAAACTGTTGTATATATATACACAATGGAATATTATTCGGCATTAAAAGAGAATAAAATCATGGCATTTGCTGGTAAATGGATGGAGTTGGAGAATAACATGCTAAGTGAGATAAACCAATCTCAAAAGACCGGGGGGCCAAATGTTCTTTCTGATAAGTGGATGCTAATCCATGTGTGTGTGTGTGTGTGTGTGTGTATGGAATAAGTGGAGGAATTCTGGATGGGGCAAAGGAGAAGAGGTAGAGGGCAAAGGTGTAGGAAAGATGGTGGAACGAGACATACATCATTACATGTATGATTGCGTGAATGGTGTGTCTCTACTTAATGCACAAAGAAGTGAAAAATTCTGCTCCATTTGTGTACAATGAATCAAAGATCTTTCTACTGTCATGTACAACTGATTAGAACTAATAAATAAATAAAAAGAATTTAAAAAACCACACATGCCTATTCGCCTTGATGCTTTTAAACCAAGCCATGTCTCAGTCACTTTGCAGTTGTCAAAAGTCACTCTCACATGGACTATAAATGCATATGCATGATCTCCTAAACCGTTTTAGAATTCTTAACAATCTCAACTACCCTATTTTCCCCAGTCCCTGGGGCCACATGCTGACAACTGCAGTCTCCAGTTTAAACTATTCCAAAGTGGTGCATGCCACCTGCCTGTTGGTATTCCTTTGGAAAATGATGCACTGTGGATCAAGACACTTTGGTATGATGCATATTCATGTTGAAAGACTGAAAAGGAGCAGTATGAGCTGAGCCTCCATCACTGTCCTCCACAAATATATTTTTATATTCTTTATGTGGAAGAATAGATTTTAAAGTACTAGCCAAATGATTTTCATTGGTGGAATTGATAAAAAAAAAAAAAGCAACTTAAAAAACAAGAAACTTGGTTATTGATTAAACAGATAAGTTTTTAAAACCTGTACTTTATCTACCAGTAAGTGATATGTTTATAATCTGCCTCAGAAGCCAGGGTTGGAAGTAGATCTTTAGATAAGGATGGTAATGCTTTCATCATTATACCTAATTTTGAGAACAGCCGAGAACTCACTTCAGCTTGCTGTTTTGAAATAATCAAATGCTGTGCATGGTATTTTACCTGAGCTGCAACCTATTATAGACTTGAACTTCTGCTTAAGTTGAAAGCAAGAGTCCCTGTCTACAAAGGGAAACAAACAAATGAAACAAAACTGCAAAGGTCTAAAATATTCATTATTCATGTTTTAAAAAAATTTTTGCTTCCAGCCTTCAGGAGCTAATATTATCTTTGGTCATAGTCTGATAAATGGATATGGTTGATTTATATTGTGTTTAAACTGTGGAGATTTCATGCTTACTGTAATTTAGTCTTAAAACATTTTTTACTTAGTAACCAGTGCTTTTGATAATGTGGTTGGCAAAAACCCAGAAAATATTTAGAAGTGTTATAAGACTTCATTCTTTGAGTATTGGGACAGTTCGTTCAGATCCTACTCTAAAAGCATCTGCACATATTAAAAGATTCAAACAGTGATCTGTGTGAAGGAACACTCTGCAGTTATTTAACATAAGCCTGATTTGCAGTGATCTTGAAGTAGTTCTGCAAAATCTGGTATTACTATGGAAAGTTATTGCTTTTGGTAAATTGTCTGACTCAGTTATTAATGAACAAATGTAGATTTTAAAAAATTTAAACTAATAATTTGCGCTGTCACAGAAACTTGCTCTTGTTTACTGGATATAATTTCCCAATGCATTGATGTGAAGGTAGAAAATCTAAACTCACTTAGTTATGGGGGGGTGTATTTGCTGTGATGAAGATGACACAGATGCTATCAGAGCTTTGTGAAAAAAGGCACAGTGAACTTCAACTCAAGTTTTTTATGGGCACAAGTTGAAAAAATCTGAGCCACCTTAAAGAGAAATTGATTCTAAAATTCATAAAACCTATAAATAAGCAGAGGCCAAACCACTATATTAAAACAGATTCCCTAGCAAGTAAAAATCTTGCAGTGTGAACATATACTTGTATCTACTTTAAACACAAGACAAAACTCACTCTTAAAAGTGGCTCTACCTTGGCAGATACATATATTGGTAATGAATGCACACCTGCCACATATTGTTTATCAGTGAAAAAACCCCATCAATGCATATTATATTACAGAATGTATTCTAAACTCTATTCTTTACATTTAAAAATACAGTTTCTATGGAAAATGTTTTCTGAAGTGCACATGAAGAAATGGGGGATGCTGGGATTGTGGCTCAGTGGTACAGCGCTTGCCTAGAATGTGTGAAGCACTGGGTTTGATTCTCAGCACCACATAAGAAAAATAAAATAAAGATCAAAAAAAAAAAAAAAAAAAAAGAACAAAGAGGGGGGAGGAAGGGGAGGAGGCAAGGGGATAGGAATAATGGCAGACTGAGTTATCCATGATTACCCTAAATACATGTATGAAGACAAATTGTTGTAAAAATACTTTATATTAAACCAGCAACTCGAAAAATTGTGCTCTTTATATGTAATATGAAATGAAATGTACTCTGCAAATGTGTATAACAAATTAGAATAATAAAAAATAAAAATAAAAAAATAAAATAACTCTCAGCCAACCTAAAAAAAAAAAAAAAAAAAGAAAGAAAAGAAAAAGAAATGTGTGGGGAGCTGGGCGTGGTGGATGCACGCCTGTAATCCCAGCACTTTGGGAGGCTGAGGCAGGAGGATCGCGAGTTCAAAGCCAGCCTCAGCAATGGCGAGGCACTTAGCAACTCAGTGAGACCCTGTCTCTAATAAAACACAAAAAGGGCTGGGGATGTGGCCCAGTGGTCGAGTGCCCCTGAGTTCAATCCCCGGTACCAAAAAAAAAAAAAAAAAAAAAAAAAAAAGAAAGAAAGAAAGAAAGAAAAAAAAAAAGAAATGTGTGGGGCCAAATTGTCCTGTGGAGCAGAAGATTAGATGGATGGTTATCTGGAGTCCATGCCTCTTGACACCATGGAAAGCAGGGAATACAGATGCTGACTATAGATGGAAGAAGATCTCTTTTTCCTCCCCAGATGTGATTTGCCAATTCTATTAGTCTTATAGAATTTTTCTTAGCTCATTCATTTAAGATATGTTTTTCCCATGGTCTCATTTATATATGAATATGATAAAATTTATTCTTTTTCTTTCTTATTTGGGATGGCCAGTTGTTTGGAACTTGAAGGAATTACAGACACAGAATAGGGCAGAGATTGTGTGGAGCTCCAAATGCAGGTGTCAGCAGATCCTCCTTAGGAGACATGTGAAGAAGAGCAGTGGTAGTCAGGGATGCTGAGCTCACCTCCTCCACTCTTGCAGGGCAGAAAAGAGGGAGGTGCTGGGGAAAAGGTCAGGTGTGCTGAGGTGTATGGGAAGAGCATCAGGGAAAGTGAAGCATCTCACAGTTGCAGAAACAAGGTGTGATCCCACCTGTGGTGGTTCCATAAACAAGAAGGGGTATCAAAGAGTGAGCTCCTAGAAGCCATTGCCTTGCATCCCTCATAAAGCTGTGGGTGGCGTTTCAGTCTATGAGAAAATGTGTTTATGATCCCAACATATGAAGATCAGAACACAGTGTTTGTTAACCACTAGAGCAAGACAAGGATGATAACAACCTCTAACTCCTTGCCAGGTTCACTTCTCATCTTCAGTTGGCTGTCTTTCATTTAATGCTCAGGGATTTCAGTGCAGCATATTATATGTAACTCATTATTTTGCTATTGTGCAGATTTTTTCAAAGAATCTAAGAGTGTACAATCATAGCTTTTAGGCCTATGCTAAGGTAGAACATCATGGCGGGGAGTATGGTGGTGAGTAAAGCTACTTACCTCATGGCAGCCAAGAAGGGGGGGGGTGGAGAGAAAGAGGGAGGAAGGGGCTGGGGACACATAGTCTTCAAGGGCACATCCCCAGTGGCCTACTTCCTCCAAACAGATGCCACCCACCCCTAAAGTCTTCACCACATTCCAATAGCTCAGGAAGCAATGAATCCATAAATGGATCCATCCACCCATGAGGTCAGAGTGCTTTTGATCAGTCACCTCCAAATGGGTCTTTCTCTGCACACTGCCGCACCGGGGACCAAGGCCTCAACACATGAGCTGTTAGGGTACATGTAAGGCATAAACCATAACACGTGGAAAGATGAGGAGATGGAGACAAATGTGTAGATTACTGAAATATTTTGGTTTGTCCTTTATCTATTTGCCAACTGATTAAAATAACTTATGGATTAGCATCTATAATTTTATTTAAAAAGAGGTACTACCAGACATTTGGGGAAGATAAAGGTAAAAGCAAAGACATCAAGACCTGTGGTGGAGCTTCAGACCTTCCTTATTACCCATGTACCTAATGATGACACACCAATCTCCAGGGAGCAGTTGAAGGGGTAGTGTTCTTCTTATCCTTGGAGTTATCCAGCATCTAGCATTTGTAAAGGACTTTATCCTAAGATTTGGGAGCTGGGCAAAAAGAGACACATTGAGATTGTTTTTCCCACCTTCTAATAAGAGACTGCAAAACTGAATGTTCTGTAAAAACATCATTTCCTTCTGGAACCAAACTCAAGAAGGAATTTACCATGCGGACTTGATTTGAACAATATCACCAAGTAATGGACAATATCACCAAGTAATATCTTACAAAGGAACTTGAGATTTTTATGACAAACATGTAAAAATAAGGGGTCTAGATGATGAGATGTAACATTTTGTTTCTGAAAAATGAACTTTACTCAGAAACAAAATCTGAAGCACTAAGATAGATGGCTACCATGCCATTTATTGATGTCTGAAACATAAGTTTTATCTATTACTTCACAATTCCTAGAACATAGTCAATAACCGTTCAAACTATTTCTGATTAGTAAATGTTATAGAATAAATATCTGTGTTCCCTTGAGGTTCACTTACTAAACCCCTAGTGTGGCAGTATTTGGAGATGGAGTCAACAAAGAATTAAATTAAGACCAAACCAGGTCATGTATATAGGATCCTGATCCAATAGAATTAATGTCATTATCAGCAGAGGCACCAGAAACATCATCTCTCTTTCCACCTCTCTCTACTTGTACACACCAATGTAAAAACAAGGTAAGAAGGTGAGCATCTGTGTTATGGTTTAGGTACAAGGTGTGCCCCAAAGCATTTGTGTTTCTGAAAGAATGTTCAGAAATGACTGGAATCTGAGAGCTCGAACCTAACCTAACCAGTCCATCCTATTTGAATGAACTAGCTGTGTGGTAACTGTAGGAAGGTGGGGGAGGCTGGAGAAGGTGGGTCAGTGGGTGAGTGCCCTGGAAGGCTTGTTCTTCCAGTGGCCTCTCTCCCTTGTGCTCCTCTCTCTTATTCTTGACCCTGCCATGAGGACAGCAGTGGTCCTCCACCACACCCTGTCCCCATGATATTCTGCCTCAAATTGGGCTCAGAACTATGGAGTCAGCTCACTATGGACTGAGACCTCTGAAACCATGAGACCCAAATAAATGTTTCCTCTAAAATTGTTCTTGTCTGCTCTTTTGGTCCTAGCAGCAAAAAGCTGACAAACATAGTTAATTTGGCTGACCAATCCATGGTATTTTGTGTCAGCCTGAGCAATCTAATAGGTCCAATGAATATATCCTTATTCCATGTGTTTTGATTCTTGTCTGTCTCCCACACTGGAATGTAAGACTCATGTGTACAGAGATATCTCTCATCTTTGTTAACTGATTTCTCAATGTCAAGAAAATGGCTTACATGTGGATGATACTGTAAAAATGTCTGTTAAATGAATGAATGTTCTGGAACCACATTATAATCCTCTCCTAAGTGTGTTCCCTTTGCTACTTACTCCTCTGACACCTGTTGCCTCTCTTCATCCCCAGCCTTCAGTTTCTCTGGAGGGTACACCTTGGGTTTCTGAAGGAGCCTATAATCAAGGAGATAGCTAAAGATTGCGGTTAGCTGAGAGCCATAAAAGATGTTCTAGTTTCCACCTGACGTTGATACATTATTCAAAGAATCTTTGTATGCCCGTGAACACTGCGTGACGCACCTGTAAGCTCGAGCTGTAAGCACGTGTCCTTGTTAAAGCTATATGTATATAACTGGGTGAGGTTCGTTAGTGTGTGTGGGGAAGAAGAAGGTGGTGGTTGGAGTTAGAGCATTTGGAGTGATTGCTGGAGCTGGAGAGAGGAGAAGAATAAAAGACCTTTTTTCATTTTCATCCTGCCTCCGAATTTTCCTGTGGCGTTCGCTGCTCCAAGCGACTTCCGCTTCAGGCAGCGACAGGTGGCGGCCCGTACGGGGAATTCGGCGGCAAGGTAAGAAAAAAGAAAATTTAAAAAGATGGGAGCAAATATAACAAAAAGTCGGTTTATAAAAGCCATGAATGAAATTTTTGATATTGAGAACTCAGAGGATAGTGAGAAAAGTGAACAAGAAAGCATATCCTCTGACTCAGTGGAGACCAGCAAGGAGAGTAGGAATGTAAATTCAAAAGTAAGATCTGCAAAAGCCATCAGAAGCTTAATAAAATTAGCTGAGGAGTATGTACTCTCCTTAGAAACTGAAACTCAGGATACTAGTGAAAGTAATAATAGTAACAAGGAGCCAAACCATGAAAGTACAGTCTCCTCTACTGAGCCGGTTAGGAATTATGAAGCTAGTAGTGAAGAGGAATCAAAAAGCGATTCGGAGAGCACAGTCTCCAATAAAAAGAACAAAAAGAAATTAAAAAAGAGAAAAGACCGTCAAATAGAGGAACCACTAGCGCCCTCTGCTCCTTCATGGATAGAATCCCTAACAGAAACAATAAAGAGTATGGATCAGAGTATACGTGCCCTTGAGGTAGAAATTGGCGGCCTTTCAGAGCGCTTATACGCTCTCGAACAACATAGACCGCAGGAGCACCTAGAACTGCCAGTATTTCAAAATGAACAGGGACAAAGATATCATGAGTTCCTAGACTTTAAAACAATAAAGAATTTTAAAGAGGCGGTAATGACCTATGGGCCTCAAGCTCCGTTCACATTAAGTATGATAGAGTCACTTAACACCCTAACCTTAGCCCCCTCAGATTGGAAAAGTCTATGCAGAGCGGTACTAAGTGGGGGACAATACCTAATCTGGAAAACTCAATTCCAGGAACTTTGTTCAGAAATAGCAAAGAGAAATGCTGCAGCAGGTTTCCCTCATCGCAATATAGATATGCTCACAGGGAGGGTGAGTTTCGCCGAACTACAAAATCAGCTACAATACGATCCAGGTGTGTATGCCCAGGTACACACTGCAGCTGTGAAAGCCTGGAAGACAATCTCAGGCACAGGGGATCTGCAAGGCAGCCTATCAAAAGTTATACAAGGGCCTAACGAACCTTACGCTGATTTTGTAGATAGGCTCTTAAAAACAACATCTAGAGTTTTTGGAGAAGTCGAGCAAGCTATGCCCCTAGTTATCCAATTAGCATACGAGAACGCTAATAAATATTGCCAGGATGCAATAAGGCCATGGAGAAGTAAAAAAGACTTATCAGTTTATATCAGACTGTGCAAAGACATTAACGAGGCTGTTATCACAGGCAACGTAATTGCTGCAGTGATGAAAAATTCCTCCCCTCAAAATTCCCAAAGGTTTCAACCTAGAACAGGATATTCCAGACAAAATTATTATAATCAACCAAGATATGCTAAGCAATATCCCCCAAGGGTAATAAAATCAAATTCATACCGTGCTCCAGGCCGATGCCCCAGATGCAAAAAAGGTATACATTGGGCCAATCAATGCCATTCTAGATATGATATATATGGAAATGATTTATCAAGGATTTCAAAAAACGGGGCACGGGGCCCAATGCCCCGGGGCCCACAAATGTACGAGGCACTAGAGGAGGAAGGCCCTCAGATTCAAATGATTCCTCGTCACAGTCCCTCCTACCCATTAACTCCCTTATCAGAGGGACAAGAGGAAGTGCAGGATTAGATCTCTGTTCTACTGCCCGGATGGTCCTGACACCTGAAATGGGGGTTCAGCTGATTCCTACGGGAATCAGGGGACCTCTCCCTTCAGGAACTGTGGGACTAATCCTTGGGCGTAGTTCCAAAAGTTTATTAGGCTTTAATGTTATACCAGGGGTTATTGATTCAGATTATAATGGAGAGATTAAAATAATGCTAAGTACACACAGGGGCATCATCTCCGTAAATCAAGGAGACAGAATCGCACAGCTGCTCCTCATTCCCAGTCTCCATAATTCTTTTAAAAGCATGCCACAAAATAGAAATAGCAGAGCATTCGGTTCCACTGGTTCAGGACCTATGGCTTTCTGGGTCCAGGACTGTTCACGGAGGCCTATGTGCAAATTAAAAATTCAAGGTATAGAGATGGAGGGGCTGATTGATACAGGAGCTGACTCTTCCATCATAAATCTACAACAATGGCCTAAGCACTGGCCTCTACAGAAAGCCTCAACCAGTTTAAGAGGCTTGGGATACAGTAATACCCCAGCTCAAAGTGCTGTAATCTTAAATTGGCAAGACAATGAAGGCCATACAGGAACATTCAAACCCTATGTTTTAAAACAGCTTGCCAGTTACCCTATGGGGAAGAGATATCTTACATCAAATGGGGCTACACCTAGCGACCAAGCCTGCAGGTGTTAAGAATAAAAATCCTACTCATAATAAAAAAGGCAAAGGACATTTTTTCTAGGGGCCACTGAGAAAACAATTTTAAAAATACCATGGCTCTCTAATAAGCCAGTTTGGGTCCCTCAGTGGCCCCTATCCAAAGAAAAATTGCAAGCGGCCCATCAATTAATTAAAGAACAATTAGAAGCAGGACACATAGAGCCTTCCACCTCTCCCTGGAATTCTCCCATATTTGTAATTAAGAAAAAATCAGGTAAATGGAGACTATTACAAGATCTAAGACAAATTAACAAAACAATGCAAATTATGGGCCCTACTCAACCTGGACTTCCTAATCCTGTAGCTATTCCAAAAAACTATTACCTTATAACCCTTGATATAAAGGACTGTTTCTTTTCCATTCCCCTACATCCTCTGGATGCCCCCAGGTTTGCTTTTTCAATTCCTTCTATTAATAATAATGGCCCTGATAAAAGATATCATTGGAAAGTATTGCCGCAGGGAATGGCAAATAGCCCTACACTGTGCCAACTATATGTGGACAGAGCTATACAGCCCATTAAAAACAAATATCAAGACCTTATGTGTCTACACTACATGGACGATGTTTTATTAGCTCACCCTAATCAACAAATCTTATTTAATATATTTAGTGAAATAACAAAAAATCTAAAAAAATATGGATTATATATAGCAGAAGAAAAAGTTCAAAGCAGATCACCTATACTATATTTAGGCTTTAAAATCATGGATACTTTTGTTAAACCCCAAAAAATTCTAATAAGTAAAGAACATTTGACCACCCTCAATGATTTCCAAAAATTACTGGGTGACATTAATTGGCTTCGCCCTACACTAAGCCTCACTACTGGACAATTAAAACCCTTATTTGACATCCTTCGTGGGAACCCTGACCCATCCTCACCTCGAACATTAACTCCTGAGGCCAGGAGAGCTCTAAAATTAGTAGAACAGGCCATTGAAAGATCCCATTGCGATAGATTTGATTTTGCACAACCACTAATATTGATTATTATTCCTTCACAATATACTCCAACAGGAGTATTTTGGCAACAGGGACCTATATTATGGATACATTTGCCTGTCTCTCCTAAAAGTACAATTGAGTCTTATACCTCCATGGTGGCTAAACTTATTCTTCAAGGACTTAAAACCTCTACTAAAATATTTGGAATTCATCCCGCTACTATTATTACTCCTTATTCATCGTCACAGGTTGAATATTTGTGCTTCAATGATAATGATTGGGCTGTAGCTAGATGCTCTACTTCTGCAAATTTTGACAATCATATTCCTAAATCTCCTATACTGTCCTTTTGTATCAATCATCCTATCATATTCCCACAGGTAATAAAAAAATCAACCCATTCCTAAAGCATTTAATGTATTTACAGATGGATCCTCTAACGGTACTGCTGCAGTAGTCACTCAAAATGAAAAAATGATTCATATCACTAATCAAAAATCAGCTCAATTAGTGGAACTCGAAGCTATAATAATAGCTCTGGAAAATTTTAAAGAACAGCCTATGAATATTTTTTTCAGACAGCCATTATATTGTACATGCTGTCCCAAAATTGGAGCTAGCAGGTCCAATAGCACCACATACTCCAGCTTTTAAATTGTTTTCTCAAATCCAAAATCTCCTATGGCAACGAAAAGAACCTTTATTTATAGGTCACATAAGAGCTCACACTAATCTGCCTGGTCCTCTCCATGAAGGTAATCAAAAAGCTGACGCCCTCACTAAAACATATATTTATATTTACTACAGTACAACAAGCTACTTTATTTCATTCCCAGTTCCACGTTAACAGCACTACCTTAAGACAAAAAAAATTTAAAATCACAAAAGAACAAGCTCGTAGAATTGTAAAAGAATGTCCATCTTGTGTAACACTTTTGCCCAATCCACATTATGGGGTTAACCCACGAGGTTTGATGCCCAATCATTTGTGGCAGATGGATGTCACACATGAGCCAAGTTTTGGAAAATTACGATTTATTCATGTCACCATAGATACATGCTCAGGCATGATTTTTGCTTCTTTACATTCCGGAGAAAAAGTTAAAGATACTATATCTCATTGTCTGCAAGCTTTTGCTGCATTGGGCATCCCCAAAATGCTTAAAACAGATAATGGCCCTGCATATACATCCACATCCTTCAAACAATTTTGTACAAAGTTCAATATTATCCACAAAACAGGTATCGCTTATAATCCTCAGGGACAAGGAATAATTGAAAGAGCAAATCGGACACTTAAAAATATGTTACTAAAGCAAAAAGATGGAAACTGGAAAAATCCTAAGGACAGATTGGCAGTTGCCCTGTTTACCCTAAATTTCTTAACTTTAGATTCTAATGGACATTCGGCTGGAGATAGACACTGGAACCCCACACCAACAACATAAACCTTTGGTTTACTGGAAGGATGTTCTCTCAGGTACATGGAAGGGTCCAGACCCAGTATTAATTTGGGGGAGAGGATCTGTTTGTGTTTTTCCAAAGCACGAATCCTCTCCAATATGGATACCATCTAGATTGATAAAGCAGGTACAAAGTCAAAGGGATCAAGACGAAGTTATTGAGGAGTCTAGATTGAATAAACAAGTGCAAGGTCAAGAGGACCAAAATGAAGGTATGGAGTGATTCCCTTAAAAGAGTTCTCCATTAAATTTACAACTTAAATTTCATTTCTTCCCGGCCGGGACAAGAAGATCTCTCTTCAGTGTATACACAATTGTAATTTTTTTTTCTCTTTTATATATGTCTTTATGTCTGTGCATTTGTCTAAATTTCATGTTAATGTGATGTCACAAATATGTTTATATGTGCGTCTGTCTAGTGTGACGTCACAAATAATTAAGCGCTTAAAAAAAAAAAAAAAAAAGGTAGATAGATATAGATCCAAATAACAAATAACGTTAATTCATTTAAGCTTAGAATATTCTAATTTGATAATCAATAGATAGATAGATAAATAGATATTTATATAAGTTCAGAAATATTTTTAGATAATCAATTATAATGATAATCAATTTTGATTTATAGTTGTCTCCGGGACTTCTCTTCAGCTGTGAATATGTTTAATGTTATATAACCTGATATTTTGGTGTTCCGACAGAGGATCATTTATTTGTTATTGACTTCATTTGTTTAGTAGCTGATTAATTTGAATTATTTCAACAGGTATAGGATTGCTGTGTATATAGAGACTCGAGGATTCCAGCTAACAAATTATTTTTCCAAAATGCCTTTAGCTTTTCTTTATCTTTAATGCAGTAAACACCCTCAGTTTCTCTTTGATTATTTCTGAATGTGATATTTTGCCAGCTTATGTTTGTGGGAGCTTAAGCAGCAATGTGTGTGAGCAGAGATCAACTTTTATTTTTTTCTTCACTGGATTGTTACATGGCGAAGCGACTTCCGCTTCAGGCAGCGACAGTTACATGGCGAATTTTTCACATGGCGAATCAATTCTACTTCTATTACATCATTATTATTAGATATGACCTTTTCATTACTGGTACATTGCAGAGATGATTGAGGTCCCACTCTTAGACACACATCTGCTATATTTATACAGTCCTTGAAAAGTCAAGAAGACTGTACTTGGCTTTGCACCTAGTACCAGCCACACAAGTGGAGCTTCTTAGTCTCTCTGCACATTTTGTAAGATTGAAGTGATCATGAGGGCCCCTTTGTCACATCAAGGTTGGAAGTGTGAAATGGGGTCTCAAACCACAGCCTGAAGCCATGTGCAGCAGGTAGGGGAGGTACAAAGCACTTGAATGCCCTCACTTTCATAAGTCTCACCCTCCCTTTGTGCCATTTCTTTGTCTTCTCGTAAGAAGTCTCAGGTCCTCAGTGTCCAAGTTGAACCTTTGTAAGTTGGGCATTGTTGGGATTCCACTGGTTGGCACTTCTGCAGCAAAATACCTTGCCTTGAATGTGTTCTAGGATCTTCTAAAGCAAATGCTGACCACCAGGAAATGTATGAAAAATTAAGTCTGTTATCCGGGGTGAAGTGACATCACTCTTCTTATATGTGCTGTTTGTGACTGCTTGGTGCTTGGTACAGGGCTGCACAACTAAAGTGAAGTCAGCAGCACAGCTCTAGCTGTGACCAGGAAACACAATGGTGGATGCCAGTAACACCTTGCTGTTTGGCTCTCTTTTTGCTCTTTCTTCATCACAATCTCTAACACTCTGCTTTCACTATTTTGCTTGCCAGAGCAGAAGTCCAAACATGGAAAGTAAATAGTTCCTATTCACTTTTCACTTTTCTGTTTATTTACTTTCACAATAAATGTGGGCGCCTTTGACTCACAGAAAGCCACGGATGGGAATTTCTCATAAAGTTTAGTGGGAAGAGATGATCAGGAGACCCTCCACAACCTCCAGTCTGACCCACAACCTCCAGTCTGACCCCTAAGAACCCTGTGGAGATGGTGGGGGGGAGGTGGCTACTCTACTGTTGGCACCCCACACCAAGAGTGAGCACTTTGGCAGCTCAGGCTGGTCGAGCATGTGTGCTGACATGGCAAGTCACTGCTACTCTGGAGACACACAAAAGCCCAAGTGATGTGCAGGAGATTCTTTTGCACCTGTCCAGGCTGCAACAAGACTGCACAGAGCTGAGGTTGGCCATTCAGAGGTCACGTACAGGCAGGTTACCATCCACAAAACCAAGAGCAAGGGTAGCAATGGTTAGGTCAAGCCATGTGCTGCAGGGAGCAGGCTGTGAAGTAGAGGAAACTGGCCAGCTGGCCCTCTGAGGGGAGCTCTGCTCCATTCTGAGGCCCACTCATAGTCAGTAGTTGGGACTTCCCAAAGCTGCACCCAAGTCCATGCTAGAAGCTGAAGTCAATCACAGTTCCTCTCAGCCAGGAGCAGTGACATCTCAGCAGGTGGCTCTGCTTTCACACTCCAAGCATCATGACAGTGGTCATTTCTTTAGTTAGCCTACTGCAGTTTTCATCCTGAGGGGTTGCTGGTGTTTCTTACTTGAATTAATACCAAGTGGCCGTCCAAGCCCCACGATCTGCCACGTGACCTTCCATTTGTCACAGTTCTATAGCTTTTAAGGTTTTCTAGCTGGATTGCAGAGAGAGATGTGTAGTGTTTACTGACTGTGAACATATGTTGCTATTTTATATTTGGCAACAACTTAGGACTTCAGGTCAGCTACACAAGGTCACTGTCCTTGCAAATTTTGAGAACACTCAGCTCTGTGCCCAACTCCTATTAACACAGCATGGTGTGGTGTGCTCACCCTGGTCTTAAGTGGCTTGGAGGTGGAGGGAGTGGGTGTCTTGGAGTAAACAGGGCTTTCAGTTCTCACAGGGCAGTGTAGCACAGTGCCAGGACACAGTGACAGCCCAAGGGAGGAAGCAATTATGATTTCTGGCCATTTGGGGGCCAGACCCAGTGAGTGGAAGTTTCAGTGAGCATCCAGCCCTCTTCCCTTACATCTGAGTGTCTTCCTTCCTTGTTATGGCTTTGAAGGTGGGCTTCCCTTCAAAGGTACTGCAGCCTTGGAGTTTGTTTCAAACTGTCCTAAGAACACACATAGAAATGATGGTAGTAGCAATACAGGTTATGGATCTCTATTCTTTGTATATTTACCTTTGCCATTTCAGGCACATCCCACAGTGACAAGATCATTGTGTCCCATCTGCTCAGACAGAGGACTCATGCTCCTGGAGAAGAGTCTTCATGGGGCAGTGGGGAGCACAGAGATCTGGAGAGGAGGTTGGAGAGAGACTGCAGCATTCCTGCACCAGCTCTTCCAAAGTGAGCTCTTGAACTTACCTTGTTGTGGGCCTCCCAGGCCTTTCCACATGCACAGCTGAGTTAACTGAAAATACATATCTAAATGCAGGGAGAAGCAGCTCATTTACTCAAGTGTGGAGATTCTACCCTTTCTGCAGGTAAGATTGTGTTCCTTGAGTATCAACCTGACCCTCATGCTGTTCTGACCTGTGCTTAGTGACATCAAGAGCAGTTCAGAGAGCATCCTTGATAACTTCCTATGACTCTGTGATTATGCTACTCAGTTTCAAAAGTGTGGTGTGTAGATTTTATCTTTCACTTGACATTTAGTGTACCCACATGAGAGTGACATTGTCCCCCTCCGGGAAGAAGAATGTCCACATGAAAGTAAAATGCATGGGCATGGGGTGCACACGAACCAGAACCAGGCCTGTGAAGGCTGAGTCATGGGAAAAGATTTCTAGCTGGGAGGAAGTTTAAAGCTACTTAAGGGGAATTAAAGGTGGATGGTGACATCAGGTCACTTCTTTTTTTATTTTAATTTTTAAGATGTTGAGTCAATCTCAAAAATCCAAATGCCAAATGTTTTCTCTGATATAAGGAGGCTGATTCACAGTGGGGTTGGGTTGGGGAACATAGGAGGATTAGAGGAACACTAGAAAGGTCAATGGGGAGGAAGGAGAAGGGAAGGAGCAAGAGGGTATGGAGGGGGAAAAAAGATGGTGGTAGAATAAGATGGATATCATTATCCTAAATGCATGATTGAAGACATGAATAGTATGAATATACTTTGTATACAAACAGTGTTATGTAAAAAGGTCCTCTATATGTGTATTATGAGTTATAATGCATGCTACTGTTACATATACAACAACTTCAAATACAAAAAAAAAGATGTTGATAGACCTTTTTTTTTTTATTCATTTATTTACACGTGTGATGAGAACTGAACCCAGTGCCTCACACATGCAAAGCAATCGCTCTACCACAAAGCCACAGTTCTGGCTTCCAGGTAACTTCTTTAGTGTATTTATATCATGCTTAATAAAATAAGCCCAATTTACTGTAAATATGAGAACTGCTACAAATAACAGAAGTCTAGCCCTGCTCCCTGAGCTCTGAGTGTGCAAGAAGCCCACTGTCAGAAAGACACTAAGCACTGAACTGAAGAACCTACCCCTGGGGACCTGGGCAGGTTCTCTCAATGGTTACTGATTTACTTCTAGGCAGCATGTCTATCCAGAGAGATTCAAAAGCAGTCAGGGACTAAGAGGAATGCTGGGGCTCACCATCACAGGAATCTATCGAGGACAACTGCTTGGAAATATCCAGACTATAGCTAGGCCTGTGCCTCGCCTCAGATGCTTCAGTAGTCATTGGTGAGAAAAGTTGCTGTGACAAGTTCAAGATCCTTCAAACCAGTCTCCTCCTCCACTCTGAGGCATTTGGCATGAGAAGGGGGAGGCAGACACTGATGTATCCAAATAACATAAGGCAGCTTCCTTCCCAGGCCATAATCTCAATTAGACACTGAGAGCAGGAACACATTCACTGGATTTTGTCATAATGTGAGCTCAATCTCTCCCTTTTATTTCTTTCTCTTTCCTTTCTTATCTACTGCTAGCTTGTGGCATCTTCCATGCGATGCAGTCGAGCAAAAGTTCCTCATCGTATAAGGGGTACGGGAGCAAAAGCACCTCCCTTAGTGGATAGATGTCACACAGTGCAACGCTGAAAGAGTTAATCCTGTCTGTGTATGTTCTCACTGTCTCCTGTCTGTGTATATTCTTACTGTTCTGTTTTCTGCTCATATATGTGGCCGCTAGGTGTCACTATATTAACTATTAAGAATGAGACTGGTTTTGGAAATTATAACCTTATGGAATCTGAGTTAGAAGCATAAAAACATTTTCTAAAGTAGCAAGTTTCTAGTTAAGAAACAGCTTTTGTAAATGCTCGCTGTTTAACCTCTTCTCATTATAATCATATGCACCAAGAAAAAGCTTTAAGAGTCCTTTTGTGATTGAAAAGGATTCCTTTTACTTTTAGAATAGTTTAAAATAGATGCATACAAATTCCTTAGGGTAGAAGTCCTTCAGAGCTAACATTTGGCTATGCCTTCCCTCCCTGCCCCTAGGTTCTAAATAAAACTATTATAGAGAAACAATAGTGCTTTGATATCCAGGCAGAACAAATTAACTTCTACCAGGCAGTTGAGCAGGTGTGCGGAGGAATGGCTTTAGGGAATCCGTGAGAAATGAATCTGACCCAGACTAGTTACAGACAAGTGTGGCAAAATTGTAAGATATTCAGACAGTACGTGACCCCCTGTCGGCACAGGACCTTGAAACATGTAGGGTAAAAGATTAAAATGTCTGAAATGTAATCAGCGTATGTTGCCACTTCCCTCAGTCTTATGACTGTGAGGTAACCACAAAAAGTTAATGTATGCTGCCAAAAAATATGCTTATATACTTGCAAAAAAGAAAGTAAAGAGAGAGTTCAGCAGCCTGATTCATGTGTCTGTGTGCTGATTTCCCCGTCTCCATCGCTGACTCCTTACCCTTGTGCCGAGTCGCGTGCTCGCGTTGCACCCCACTGTGCTGTCCTAGCACCCCCAACCGATAACCCAACTTTGGCAGCCAATAACCCGAGACTTCTACAGTTGCCCCAAATGTGCTGTTCTGCACCCCCCACTGAGACCAGACCTCAGCACTAGCTTAGTAATTAGGTCCTTTCACCTGCCCCTGGGGACTGTCAGGAACCAGCATGCTGCTTTACAATGAGTTCAGTTTCTGCAAGTTCCACCTCTGAGTATTCTTGTCACTTGAACACTTGACTGAAGATGATCCTGATTCAACCATGAAGTGCTCTTGGGCTGCCTCTAGCAAACACTCTTGTACATACAGGAAGAGAAAGATAAAGTCTGATGACACTGAATATATTTGCTCTGAAGTACCTGCTCTTGACCTCAATTCCATCCCAAAGAACAAACTGCAGCCAGTTATAGAATGGGGAGGGGAAAATGTGCCAGAGCCATAGCTGTGCACCCAGTGCACTAAAATACCTACTGTGTTCACTTCATAATTCTCTGCTTTGCACAGGACTGTGTTTGGAAATAGAAAGCATACTGACATACAGAATGCACTTGGCAAACCTGGGTGACTTTGCATAATAAGTAATGCTGATGCCTTTTTGTTGTGGCATTTTCTATAAAGCCCTCTCATTTTTCATGAAAGATATCATGGTGTTGAAAGAGTTAACTTTGACTTCTACTTGCTGTTCAGTTGTTTATTCACATATATGGCCACCAGGTATTGCTATTTCAATTATTTAGATCCAGACTAACTCTGTACATTTATCTTTTCTTAAAAAGAGTAACACAAAACTTTTTCTATAAGTACTTAATTTCTAGTTAATAAGTTTTAAGAGTCTTTTTGTGATTAAAAATAAATTTCTCTTACTTTTAAAGTAGATATAAATCCCTTAGAACAAAAAGCCTTTGATGAGCTAACATTCAGCCTTGTCTCCCTCTTTTCCCTGCTTCTAGGTTTTATAAACAACTGCTATAAAAGAAAAACAATAGTGCTTTGGAATCCCAGATAGAGAGAGTTGACTTTTATCAAACAAGTTCAAACAGTATACAGAAAGAATGACTAAGTTAGAAATATGAGGTAAAAATTATAACACGCAGATAGTTACGTACAGTTCTTGTAACTCTCCATCTGTACAAAACATGTATGTCTGATATGTAATCAGTAAATGATTCAACCTCTTTCCTAAGTTTTATGATGTAAAAGAATGTGTATTGCCAAGAAATGTTGCTTATATACTTGTACAAACTGAAAATAAACCAGCAGAAGATTCCGCAGCCTGACTCGTGTGTCAGTGTGTTATTTTCCCCATCGCTGCTTCTCTGCCTCCGTACTTCGCTGAGTGCTCGCGTTGTACCCCCTGACTGGGGCTGGCCCCCAGCAGCCTTTTGTATTGCTTTGTTAGCAAACAAATGCACATATACATGTAATTTTTAATTTTATTATCTTGCTGCTGAAGACAAGACATATTTTCCCTCAGCAGGAAATAGTTCTTAGTTTCATTACAGAGAACAATTTGTTTCCTGAGGCTTTAGGGTCATTATCCTTCACTGATGGCCAGATACACCCTGTCAATCATGCACTAAGGAATAAGATAAGTCTCCCTTTGAGATTTATAAACCTTCACTAATGCACTTTATCTTTGTTTCCTGTCTGTTCATATTTTATTTAAGAGTATGTGTTTATATGTATAAATTATCTTGCCAGATAAATGTGTTCTCCTAGAGGATAACTGGCCCTTCCCACACCAGAACTGAGGAGGGGCTCTGGTGTAGAGGGGTCCTGATGAATGAGAAGATTTGTTCTCATTCTCAGAGGCCTGGGAGAAACCAGGGCCTCTGAAATAGAATCACTAGGTCAGTGAATGTGAAATGAGGAAGAATTTAGTTTTGAATTGCTCAAATTTTTGCAAATAGAGTGATCATTTAGAGGGTGTCACCAAGACTGCATCTGAGCCACCAATCTTCTTGATCACCCCATGTGTTACTGTGGATGCCAACACTCTACTTCCATTTGACTTTCAACATTTGCTTTTTCATGATTTTTTAAAAGATCATCTGAGCCAGCAAGAAAAAACAATGAAAGTATGCAGCAGTAGTTTTATGTGATTTTTTTTTTTTTTTTTTTTTTGTGTGTGTGTGTGTGTGTACTGGGGATTGAACTCAAGGGCACTGGATTACTGAGCCACATCCCCAGTCCTATTTTTGTGTTCTATTTAGAGACAGGGTCTCACTGAGTTGCTTAGCACCTCTCTTTTGCTCAGGCTGGCTTTGAACTTTCAATCCTCCTGCCTCAGCCTCTCCAGCCACTGGGATTACAGGTGTGTGCCACTGTGCCTGTCTTATGTGGTATTTTGTTTACACATCACATGGAGGTCCCTGAGATAATGTGAAGTGAAGATTGAAAATGATTGAAAAATAGCACATTTTCCACAGAACTTTATTTTTTATTTGAAGTTGTTGTATATGACAGTAAAATGCATTACAATTCATATTATACTTACAGAGCACACTTTTACATATCTCTCCACAGAACTCTTAAAAAATAATCCAAACATTATCCCAACACCCTATAATTGAAAAATAAAGAAGTCACCTGTCACCATGTTTTTAACTCTACTAGGTCTACAGGAGCCCTCCTCAATCAGAAAGAAGCCAGCGATAGAAGTCTCTACATTAAAGGAGCCAAGTCTCAGAGCTGTCTCCTGGCACATGACCTTGATGAACTTTGCCCCTTGCACATCTTTCTTTGCATGGGAAGGCAGGGGAGCAACAATCAGATGAAGCATGGAAGGTCCTGGCCACACAGTTTGCCTGCTTGTTTCAGTTGATCTTTTAAAGGGACTTCAGATTTCAGCTGATTCTCTCCCCAAAGAGAGTCCTTACTCCTAGTACCTGTGATTGCAGCCTCATTTGCAAGTTGGGTCTGTGGTGGATGATGAAGTTAAGATGAAGTCATCAGGGAAGATCCTAATCCAATATGACCTTGTCATTACAAAGGGGGGAATTTGGACATATTCTCTCTCTCTCTCTCTCTCTCACACACACACACACACACACACACATACACACACACATACACACACACGGGAAATGCCATGTGAAGTTTGGAGCAAAGTTGTCAAAAGCCAAGGAGTACCAAAAACAGAAGAGGGGTGAAGGTTCAGGAGAGGACCCCCCCAGGAGCTCATGGAGGGAGGCTGGCCCTGTTATCACCTGCATCTGGCACCTCTGTCCCTAGCACTATGAGAGAACAAGGTATATCTTTAAGCTACTAGTTCTGTTTCAACTGCCTAGGCAGACAAATGCCCACGCCATCTGAGGAAACCCAGCTTTCAGCATCTGAAGGCACCATTCCTGTGAGAAGTGTGAATGTGAAAAGTGTGTACACAAGAGAGGGGCATTGGCTGGCTAGGACAGTGGTGAGGCCACCTCAGCCCACACAAGCAGACTGACTCTGTGACACTCAAGAGGAAGGGAGAACTGAGCACTTACACCCAGGGGAATCTCTGCTGTAGACTTGATCACGGGAGCAGTGCTTCCTTTCTGGCTCACCTCATTCCTCCTTCTTACCTAGACAGGCTCTCAAATCTCTGCACCCTCATTTGCTCTCTGCTGTTGTGGGCAATAGGGGAAAGGTGCCTGCTAATACAGGTTTAAAGTGCGAGTTGACCTCAGGAGAGGTTCATGTCTCTCCATTTAATTTTACAAGATTATCATGTTAGCTCTTAGACACAGTTTTGAGTTTATTAGAATCCTTTCCATCTTAGTCAATGCTTCTTTCAAAAGCATCAGAACTCAGGTTTTCTGTGCTACAGGGTTTCTTGGCCAACCTAACAATATGCGGCAGGGGCAATGCGGTCTGTGCTGTATGAAGTACAAGACACAAATTCCTGTTGTCCCCAGAATTTGTTCAAGAGGCAAGTGACAGGCCAATGGAGCTCTCACCTTATCCACACTGAGGCATGCCTGATTTAAAGTCATGTTCTTTAATGTGCAAACTTGTGTGTGAAGGAGAGTGGGTGTCACATGCCATGAAGGGCACTAGTGTAAAGGCCACGGTGCTGCTATGAGCCTGGATGCTGTGCTGAATGAATATTGTGTAAATTAGACACCAAGGGTATGTGCTCACTTTTTTCTGACCCTGTGGGTTTTTTTTTTTGGGGGGGCGGAGTACCAGAGATTGAACTCAGGGACACTCGACCACTGGGCCACATCCCCAGCCCTTTTTTTTTTTGTATTTTATTTAGAGACAGGGTCTCACTGAGTTGCTAAGTGCCTCGCCATTGCTGAGGCTGGCTTTGAACTTGTGATTCTCCTGTCTCAGCCTCCCAAAGTGCTGGGATTACAGGTGTGTGCCACCGCGCCCGGCCTGTGGTTTTGATTTACAGGAATTGTCAGGGAAGAATGGCTTACTGAGGGCTGGGGTTGTAGCTCAGTGGTAGAGCACTTGCGTAGCATGTGTGAGGTCCTGGGTTCGATCCCACATAAAAAAAACTAAATAAACAAAGTAAAGGTATATTGTGTCCATCTACAATTAAAAATTTAAAAAAGAAAAAGAATGACCTACTGATTTCTGGGCCATCTGGAACTTGAACCTGGACGTAGAGTTGGGAGGCAGAACTAAGGTGCCTGGGACCAAGCACTTTCTTTGCAAAGCAGAAAATGCTTTTAAAAATCACATTTGTAGGAAGAAAGTCCATCTCACTTTGCAATACTGGATTTTCAGGCCAGTGTAGCAGCAGCCCACAGGACCATAGCAGGACAGTTTGCATGAAGAATAAACTTAATGGATTCCTTTTGCATTCACCTAATCACAGTAACTAGGTCCAATTTTCTTAAAACACACTGGGTGTGATTGATCATCTTTTTGTGTTTTGACAGCATGGACAACACCAGCACTGGGTAAAGCAAATTTGATCTGGTGGGAGGACCTGGGGTTGGCTGAGAAACTACAGTGGAAGTACTAGGTGCCCACATGTCAGCTGAAGCCTCAACAAAAAACTGTAATGGCTGTGGGGCAATGGGTCACCCCCAGGTCCTGGCCCTGCCAGCCCAACACCCTCCTTCTCTCTATCTGCAACAATTCCTTTCTCTCTCCTCTGTTATTTATTGCTGTATATTCCTGGATTACCTACACGACTCCAGAACACCTGTTCAATTCCTAGGCTGCTGGGGGAGGAAGAAGGCTTCCTAATTTTGTAAAATATTTTCATGGTTGCAAATTTAAGTCTCCAAAACAAGTTGTATGCTTGTTCAATCTATGTCATTTCTTCGCCCATTTAAAAATGATTACATTCTTAATATTTTTAAAATTATAAACTGACAAACTATAATTGCACATATTTATAGGGACAAAGTAAGTTTACAAATTATGAGTACAACATGGAGTAATAATTAAAATCAAGCTAATTCCCCTGTACACTACCTCAAATACTCATTTTTTTTTTTTTTGTGGCAAGAACTTTTGAAACTTAATCTGTTAGAAATTTTGAAATGCAAAGTGCATTATGATTCAGTATATGATTCAGTTTTACAGTATTGTGTAATATATCTGAATAAAAAACATTCATTCTTCCTGTGTAACTGAGGCTTGTACCCTCTGGCCACAATCTTTTATTTCAGACATACCCCTGCCTCTGATAACCACCATTCTGCTCTGTTCTTTGAGTTCAGTTTTTGATTGTATGTTTGTTCGGTTTGGTTTTCATGTCAATGAGAAGAGGTGGTACTGGTATTTTCAGGCCTGGCTGATTTCACTTAACTTAATGTTCTCCATTTCCACCCACACTGGCACAATTGACAGGATTTCACCCTTTTGTATGGCTGAGTAGTATTCCCCATGTTAATATACCACATTCTTATCCATTCACCTGCTAATGGACACTATGATTTCATATCTTGACTAATGTGAATAGTGCTGCAATGAACACAGGGGTGAAGATGTCTTTTTGACAGGCTGATCTGGAATCTCTTAGATAAATACCTGGAAGAGGGATTCCTGACCCATGTGGCATTCCATTTTTAGTTTTGTGAGCAATTGCATGCAGTTGTCCATGTGGCTGACTAAATTAATTCCCATCGCCAGTGTGTAAGAGCTCCCTTTCTTGCACACCTTTCTGGGACTAGCCATTCTGACAGGTGTAAGTGATACTGCATTGTGGCTTTCATCTTTCATAGTGGCAATTAGTGACGTTAAGCATCGTTTTCCGTATCTATTCACCAGTTGTATGTCTTCCTTTGAGAAGTGTCTATTCAGGGCCCTTTCCTAATGTTTAGCCAGTGGGCTTGTTTTCTTTTTGTGTAGTTGGATGAGTTGCCCATATGATTTGCAGGTATTTTCTCCACTCAGCTGTTCATTTTTCTCCCTTGTTTTCTTTTTATTTTTTTTTTTTTTTATTTTGATACAATCACATTTGCCCATTTTTGCCTGGACTTTGAGGTCTAAAACATCACTGCCTAGGTCACTATCATGGTTTCAGGTGTTTTGCTACAGTCTTTAATACACTTTGAGTTGATTTTGGCATATAGTGTGAGATAGAGGTTGAACTTCATCCTTATTGCATAAACATACACAGTTTTATCAACATTTAACAAAGAGACTGTTCTTTTACAAATTGTACTCTTGGCATCTTCATCAAAACCCAAGTGGACCATACATGTGTGGCATCACTTCTGGAATCTCGGCTCTCTTCCGTAGGCCAATGACTGTTTTTATGCCAGTACCATGCCCTTTGATTGCTTGAAATTTGATAGTGTGAAGTCTCCAGCTTTTGTTGTTGTTGTTGTTCACAATTGCCCTAGTTATTTATCTATTTAATTATCTATTTGTTGTACTTCCATGTGAATTTTAGCATTTTTTTCTACAAAAAAAAATGGCATTGGAATTTGGATAGAGATTGCGTTGAATGTATAGATCTCTTTAGGTAGTGTAGGCATTTTAACATTAATTTTTTTCAATACATGAACATAAGCTATATTTTTATTCAATTTTTTCTTTTCAATTTCTCTTACTAATGCTTTATAGTTTTCAGTTTATAGATCTTTCATTTCCTTGGTTAAATTTATCCTTAAGCTCTTTCTAAATCTATTTTAAATAGGATCATCCTCTTGATTTTGTTTTCAGATTGCTCATTGCTAGTTTGTAGATGCTACTGATTTTTATGTGCTGATTTTGTAACCTGCAACTTTACTACATTTCCTTATTAGTTCTGATAGAAAATCCTGGATACGTCATAAAATATCTATGTTCAAAAAATCACATTCTCAGGAAAGAGTGAATGTTTCACTTTGTCACTTCCTACATGAATGTCTTTTATTTTTTTCTCTTATCTAATTGCTCTGGCAATTGTCCCATCCTCGTGACTAAAAACACTTAAGGTCACTCCAGGTGAACTGGGCTGCACAAAATAACCAGAGACAGAAAATTACCATAATCTTGGGGGTCTTGTGATGGCTCCTCTTTGACCTTAGGGGTCCATGGAAAGAGAGAGAGGAGCACATAGTGAACCCTTTTATTGGGGAGAAGCCATTCTAATGAGACAAGGGGTTAGGTTTCAGGGGGTTGAGGCTAGCCTCTGGATGTCTTGCTGTCAGTGGGTTGACTGACATCTAGGAAGGCCACACCCATCTCGTGTGCTGAGTGGGGATCAAGAGCAGAGCAAACAAAAGGAGTTTCCATGGAATATTCTATCCCAAACAGGTCAAAGGGGTAGGATACAAAGGAATAGGTGGGTGTAAATCAACCCCAGTGGGCACGCCTACTCCTGGAGCCACATATTCAGCTATGAAGAATTTTGGAAGTAATTTAAGTCAAATTATTAAGAAAATCTATGTGTTATAAGTTTGAGACATATCCACAAAGGCTGTATTGTAGAAGCAAGGAATAATATTTAAAGTAGTCACTTCAAGGATCATGAGAACAGGAGCTTGCTTGGGTCTGGTTAATTGGCATGCACCTGTTTCAAAGCCTGAACATTAACTTCAGCATACTATAGCTCTGAAATATTAGCTGGCAATAACTAGTGATACAATAAGATAAGTTGCATTTTTATATGCTACAGGATATTCATCATCTTTTCTCGTAATTCTCACATTTAAGGAGTCTATTAGGTCTGTCAGTAATGTAACAATCTGGAGGCAGAAGTTATTACCAATAAACCTCCAGGTGTCATGGCATCATTGCACAATTGTCTGTCAATTTTGGGAGACCAGTCTAAAATATACCCATTATTTCTAGACAGCTTATGTTGCACTGGCAAAGCATTTGCATAATCCATCCACTTAGGAAAGGTGCCAACTTCTATTTTAGAATGATTTGGGCAATAATACATTGGTGAATATTTTATGTAAATAACTGGCCTATAGGAAAATTCTATTTTAATAATCTTTCTATTTTGACAGTTGTCCAGATAAGTAAAGATAGTCTTAATCTTTAAGGACCAGCATGGTTACCTGGCTTAGGTTTCTTATATGCTGTTTTTTTTCTCAAAAGATACTCCCAGATAGCCAGGTGCGGTGGCACACGCCTGTAATCCCAGCACTTTGGGAGGCTGAGGCAGGAGGATTGCGAGTTCAAAGCCAGCCTCAGCAATGGCGAGGCATTTAGTAACCCAGTGAGACCCTGTCTCTAAATAAAATACAAAAAAGGGCTGGGGATGTGGCCCAGTGGTCGAGTGCCCCTGAGTTTAATCCCTGGTACAAAAAAAAAAAAAAAAAAAAAAAAGATACTCCCAGATAGCCTGTTTACCACAGGATCAACATACAGGTATAACTGACCATTATAGTCAGTACAATTAGTTCAGTTATGGGTGGACTTTCCAGTCTACACTGCAATGTACATTAAAATTGGAACTGAGAAATGCGTCCACAGAAGTATCTTCATAACTTTTACATACCTGATAAGCTCGTGAAGCTGCATGGCTGTAAATTCTACAGCTGAAGATTTACCTTCCTGTGCCAGGTTTTTCAACCTTTCCATGATGATCATTTTAAACTCTCTTTTTGAAACCTGGTTAATTTACTGAATCATATTCAGTAACAGTAAAACTTTTTTTAAAAAACATTTTTTTTAGCTGTAGGTGGACATAATACCTTTATTTTATTTATGTGGTGCTGAGGATCGAACCCAGGGCCTCACACATGCGAAACTAGCACTCCCCTGTTGAGCCATAGCCCCAGTCCAACGGTAAAACTTTTAATATCACAATTATGAAAAAAATTTTAAAATATTTTGAAGATATTTTGTAAGACCTAGTATGTGCCTATGGGGTTCTGTTTTCCCCCTTTTCTTTATTTAATAAAATTGAGTAAAGGCATAGTATCATCAGTTTAAGTTATAGATAATAGTATAAGTATTTAAATAATAAGAAAAGACATTATTTTTAGTTGGTCATAAAACTTGACAAAAGTCATTTACTAGCTATGTTAAGTTCAACAGTGTTGGAGATGGACTATGGTGAATAGAAACTTAGCCTTTACTAATTGTACGATTTGATTTCAACTTTAATAGAATTACCAAAAAATGAATATAGTAAGTTATATATAAAATTTGTACCTTGAATTTAGTTCTAGATTAACTTAAATAATTATTTAATTTGGAAAGAAGTGAGACAAAGTTTATAACTTAGGGGTGGTGGTCATTACTAGGGGCATGAGAAAAATATAAATATTTATCTAAAATAGGAAGTATTTCAGAACACTCAGGCTAGCTTAGTGGATATGATCTTGAAAATTCCATGATTATCCACCTAACAATGAAAGTATTATATGATGTGTGCTTTTTAGTCATTAGTGCTGTGAAAGTAAAAATGCTTTTCACATTTGTGCACCTGTTTTACTGGCGCCAATGAATTCTGCTGTATGCTGGAAATAGACTGAAGCTACCCTATTGTCATAGCATGTCAGGTATGTTTGTGCATGTTTGCTTTAAACCTTTTCTTTGTAAGCCAGTTGGTTGGGTTTTTTATTGGGGTAGGTAAGAACTCTGCAATTTCTTCCTGTCAGAATCTCTCCCACCAAGATAGTGTTCATTGGTCTAGTTCAGCATGAGTAGTGGGCAGCAGACAGTTTTACTGGTCATCTGTCAGCTTGGGTTTAGTACAGTATTTGGTAGATTATTAATTACTAGAAAACATGTAAGTCACATCCCTGGAAAGAAAAATAAAACAGTTCAATTCCCAATGTGTACTTTTTATTTTTATTTTTTAATAGTAAAAATAAGAATCTGTGCTGACTTCACTTCTCTGTTCTGCTTTTAAAGGATGAGCTATAGGGTATGTGTTTCTCTGTAATAATGTGTCATTTATTATTTTTTATACCATGAATAAAATTTGAGGTGTTTTGTAAAAAAAATCCCATCAACAGTATCCCCAAAGAGTTCTGGGGAATAAATTTTACCAAGATCTCTAATAATTAAAGTTATAGAACACTGATGAAAGAAAACATAAAGAACACACAGAGACACAAACATGTTTGCAAGATATCTCATGCTCATGGATTGGAATCATTGATATTGCACAATGTCAATGCAAATTCAATTAAACATCTAGCAACAGACAAAGGACATTGATTACAGAACTAGAAAACACAATAAAAAATTCATAATACCCAGAATTGTCAAAAGAACCCTGAGGAGGTGGTGGTTATTACTAGGGGCATAAGAAAAATGACTTCGAAACATACTACATAGCGGTAATAATCAAGAAAGCATGTTATTACCATAAAATCAGACATATATTCCTATTCAAATTTGAGAATTAAATTTTTATTTTGAATTAAAAATTGAGATATTAATGGATATGTATATATACATATATATGTGTGTATATATATCCACTTTAATTTTTTATTATTGCAAGAATATGCCTTGAAGAAAGGACAGTGTCCTCAATAAATTGTGCTTGGAAAAATAGATGTACATGTGTGCAAAACAATTAATCTCTACCTGTCATCATATTAAAAAATTATCTGAAGGACTCAGGATATAGCTGAATGCTAGAATTCTTACCCAATATGTGTGTGGTTCTGTGTTCTAGCACTGAAAAAGAAATCAACTAAAACTGCATCCAGTTCTAGAAAGTAAGATTGCAAAGTTTGAAAATATTGAAAGATAAATGGGAAACTCTCAGGACACTGGAACACTTTAGGAAAGACCCCAAAAGCACCCAGCTCTCACTGTAGGGCCAAATTCTTGGGCCAGGAGAGAGACTGCACCCCATCTGCCTCTTCCCCTGCCCATCCCTGTTTGCCCCACTCCTTCCTTTGAATAAAACATGACTCCATCTTTTCCTAATTTAGGATTTCAACTGCTATGTTCAAGGGAGGTGTGCCTAGTGGGATGGAGTAAAACTCCTTTTTGGCCCTTGGAGAGGTTCACAGCAGCCCTGAGGACAGTGGAGTCACAGTGGAGTGAGTCTATGGCTGTGTCTTGAAAGCAATAAGACGTTCATGTTTGTTTACTCTTTACAACATAATAACTGTTTTTTTCCCCCTCAATCAGTTCTCAAAGAAGAAACAGAAAACAATCAAGTTTTAGTTATTTTCAGAATTTTTGCATATTTATTCCATACTGTGACAGTTTAACAGGCTTCCATTTGGCAACTGTTGGCTGCTAACCAACCCCTGGCAAGATGCCCCGCCCCACTTTCCTGTTGCTCTCCTTTGGGCTGCTTTTTACTAACAGGGTGAATGACTAACTGGCTGCTAACTTGGCCCCCTTGAGCCCCGCCCCACTGTCCTGTTGCTCTCCTTTGGTGCTTTTTCCATGTAAGAATGGCCTTGGCTTGAAACTGTTGGCTGGTCCTTCCATGTAAGAATCCAGCTCCTGCCAGCCCCACCCAACCACCTAGAAGGTGCCAACAGACAAGCTGAGGCTGGGGCCCCCTTACATATGAATTTCCTCCTTGAGACCTGAATCATCCTGACTCGTGCCCAGTGGCCACTTCTGGATGCGATTTGCAGTTAACCAGAAATAATACCAGATATATTAGGCATGTTTTGCTTCTTTTGTTTACTTTTGTTTGTTTAATTTATGAGTCTTTACAGAGAAGTTAAAATAATGTCTTAGAAATATGGAAAAATATAGTCTTTTGGCCACAAAAAATAAAAATAAAATGAGCCTTCTGTGTGACAGATTATAAAAGCAGGCAAAGGATTAGAGTGAGAACTTCACTCTAAGCCCAGTCCAAATATGGGTTACTTTTATCTAAAAACCTCAGAATTTAAAAGATATGGTATCCTGTTATCTACCCCATTCACACATCTTGAAGTAAGTCCAGAAAGAAAAAGACAACATGAATGTAAATGGTCTAAATTTATTCTCCTGCCATTTGGCTTAAAATCATTTTCCCTTTTTTGGGCAATTTGCCAAATATTTCAGGTTATGAAAGTTAGGAACATATGAGAAAAATGGATCTCATCTTATTATACAAATTACTTTTGGATAAGTTTAGCAATAAAATCTTTGCAGAATTGCATTAAATCTTTATAGTGCTTTTGGTAGCATGGCCACTTTGACAATATTAATTCTGCCTATTCAAGAACCTGGGCAGGCTTTAAATCTTCTAAGGTCTTCTTCAAAGTCTTTCTTTAGTGTTCTATAGTTTTCATTGTAGAGGTCCTTCAACTGTTTTTGTTAGATTAATTACCAATTATTTTTTTTTTCAAGCTATTGTGAATGTGATGTTTTTCCTAATTTCTTTTTCAGCAGATTCATCATTGGTGTATAGGAATGTGACTGATTTATGGATGTTGATGTTGTATCCTGCTATTTTGCTGAATCCAACGACATTCTTCAAGAAACAGAAAAAACAGTCATGAAAATCATTTGGAAAAATAAAAGGTCCAGAACAGCCAAAGCAATCCTTATCAAGAAAACAAAGCAGGAAACATCATAATACCAGACCTCAAATTAAACTACAGCAACAAAGATGGCATGCTGTTGCCACCAAAAAAGGCATTAAGACCAATAGTATAGAACAAAAGATACAGAGAAAAACCCACATAAATACAGTTACCACATACTAGACAAAGGTGCCCAAAACACACACTGGAGAAAAGATAGCCTTTTTAACAAATGGTGCTGGGGAAACTGGAAATCCGTAGGTAGTAGAGTGAAATTTAACACCTATCTCTCACCCTGCACAAAAGACACTCAAAGTGGATCAAAGACCTAAGAATTAGAATGGAAACCCTGCACCTGCTGGAAGAAAATGTAGGTCCAACACTCCAACCTGTTAGCTCAGGAAATGACTACTTTAACAAGACTCCTAAAGCACAAGAAGTAAAATCAAATCAATAAAGGTGGTATATATACACAATGAGTATTACTCAGCTATAAAAAAGAATGACTTCATGGCATTTTTGGATAAACGGATGGGGCTTCAGCAACAGAAACTCATTTACTTATGATTCTGGAGGCCGGAGAGCATTTCCTGGGAACTTGGAGGAGCACAACTCGGCCCAGAAGAGTTCCTTGTGTACCATACTGGCTGCACATTTTGTTCTGTGCACCTGTGGATCCCCAGAAGCCCATTCACCAACCTGGATGGGACTGAAAATTCCAATTTCTGGCAAGTTCCAGGTGGCACTGAGCTGCTGGCCCAGCAGTCTGAGAAGCATGGATGGAAATCCCAGCAGCACTGAGCACAAGTGAGGTCCCCTAGTGACCCTCACAACCAGCCAGGTGTGAATACAGAGTACCTCAGGAGAGGTCACCTTCTCTCCTCCTACCTCCAGTCTCCCATGAGGGGCTTTTCCTTGAAAAAGGAAGCATGCTTGAGTTCATGAAGGACTAAGCAGGGAGCAGCACTAGAGATTCTCAGTGGTGCAGGGTAGAGCAGTTTTCAAGGTCAAAGACATCTGATTAGAATAGATAATTCTTCTCCCAGAAGAATACATTAAATAGAAGTACTTGGTAATTATTTTATTATAAATTAATGTCATCCCACATATGTAGATAGTAAGAGTCTTCTTCTATTAATAGTTTTCCCTAGACGTTCTTAAACTGAGATGTGGTTGCCTTTAATCACTCAGCTACTCAAATGGGTTTTGGAGGATAAGAGCACAGTGGAAAAGGTGTCTTGGAAAGTAAGCTGTTAAGCCAGGGATAACAGAGGCAGCCCACAGCTTGGAAGGCTTCCTTAAGCACACGTTTAGAAGGCAAAATGTATGCACAGGTATTGGATTCTGTTCAACTAACATAAAAACAGGCAAGTAACTTATGTTATAAGATCACCAGAAGTGTATCATACTTGTTCTTTAATTGGATCAGCACTAAGAATCCAAACTAAGAGTCCAGGGAAGCGGGGCCTACTGGTCACACCTCTACCCTTGCTATTCCAGCTACTCAAGAGGCTGAGGTAGGAGGATCACGATTCAAGGCCAGCTTGGTAATTCAGGGAGACTCTGTCTCAACATAAATCATAAAACAGGCTGGGGGTATACCTCAGTAGTAAAGCACCCCTGGGTTCAATCCCCACCACAAATTATTTTTTAAACCTTTCCAGAATAAACCAAAACATGAATGAAAATTTTAAAAACTCAGGGCATCACTGTTTATCAAAGAGGGCTTCCTACAGCAAGCCCTATGCTGAAGGGAGCACACTGTCCAAACTATAACTCACTCTTCCTTTAGGAGCTCATGGCTCCCATGGGCCCTGTGGTCCCATGCTCTGGCATTAGGTACACCTTCCATTGGCCAACATCTCAGCAAGATGAGAGCAGCAGATGAAGAAAGATACAATAAGGTTAGTCTTTCTATGACAAACAATCTGTTTTTGTGCTTTTGATTAAAATTTTAGAAAAAAATATTTCAGCTCTTCTTTCTGAGTGAGGCTTTACAGTCCCCCTAGAGGTTGCAGGGGAAGCAATTGCTTCCAGATTCAGACCTGGAGGGAGTGACTTTCTTGCCGAATGGCAGACTTTGGCAGATGATGCTTCCTTTTCTTGCAGGGTCATACCTCTCCCTGCCCCCCACCCATCCACCTTCTAGCAGTCCTAGCTCTCACCAGCCAAGTGTCCCTTGCTCATTGCCCCCAAGTTTCAATGCATAAACCAAATTAGCCTTTGGAGAGCAGGTATGCCAAGCTCATAGTTGGTATGCAGAATGGGGATGCCACCCTGCTCCTGCCCATACCACAGTGGATCTCAGTTTCATTCTATGGGATGGAGACACGCCCTGAGCTAGCAGTTTAAGCACATTAAGCCCTTAATATTTTCATTTCTCTTATCAAAGGATATTGTGTAATATTCCATCTTGTTTATTTAAAAAAAACCTACCTATGAATGCATGAGTATGTTTGTCAGTTCATCTGTGACCCAGTGACCATTGACCAATCTGTACCTGTTGGACCTCAGGGCCCAGAATCCTGGCAGGTTCTCAGGCAAGGGAGACTAGCCATCTCTTGCTCAGTAGTATCTACTTTCCGACAGATCCTCAAAGCCTTCCAGCATCATGGAAAGGCTCCTTTCTAGAAAATACCATGAACCTCAGAAAACGCACATCACCCTAAGAGAGTGAAGTCTGCTCATACAAGGAATTCAAACTGGACCCTGCATGCTTTTGGGAATGGAACTTCCGGCACATTCCACAGGGGTGAGAAGTCCTGAGTCGTTACCCTTGGCACTTGTTGTATTCCCCCTTTTGTTGTTGTTGTTCTAATTAGTTATACATGATAGCAGAATGCATTTCAATTTATTGTACATAAATGGAGTACAACTCTTCATTTCTCTGGTTGTACATGATGTAGAGTCATACCACATGTGCAGTCATACATGTACCTAGGGTAATGATCTCCCCCCATCTTTAGATTGCTATCTATGAGCCAGATCAGTTCAGCAAAGTAGATAGGCAATTTCGCTTAGCTCTACAAGGAACCCTATAAGATAGTTATTGTGGTAGTTATTAAATTATTATCATCCTGGTTTCCACAATTGAGATTTGAAGGTAGGATATTGAGTCCTGAGCCCAAGCAGAAAATATTTATTGAGAGAGGCTGGTCCCATATGCAGACCCCTTCAAGACACCAGCATATACATTTTCCCAGCCATTGAGTCCAGGAAATATTTTTAGTTTCTGAGTCCATCAAAAATAAGAAAGTGATGATTCTATTTTCATTATAATAATAAACTAGCATTTCAGAAAGAATACAGGGGGAAAAAAGGGTGGCATGCAACTTAAAACAGCTGAAGAACTCCATGGATTCTGGGGAACAATTCTTCTGGCCATGTGCAGAATGAGCTCACAAGAGATGGCTCTCTCACAGCTCATCCAGGGAAGACCAGGGTGGCACCTGGTCCTTCACCACCACCTAGAAGGAAATGCCAGTGCAACAGGAAGGAGGAAGAGAGGGTGCTGTCAAGTGCAGGGGTCTTTGTGGATGTTCAAAACCTGGCCAGTTAAAGTGCCATCATCCAGAAAAGCAGAGTGTTGCAGGAAGTGTCCCATGGTCCCCTATGGCTTTCTTTCACTTTGAATTTTTCTTGCCTATTTGAGCTGGAGCCAGACAAGACTCTTTATACAAGCAAACACCAACAAACAAATGCACAGGAGGGCAGAACATGGCCCAACAAGCTGCTTCACAAAGATTTAGATTTTGGTATGTGCCAACTGTTAGGCAAGAAGCCACATTCTGGGTCTGATCCTGTATTTGCACATAAGGGACATCTATACCTGTGAATTGTCACAAGCTGGCCACTAACCATAAAGACAAGCACCTTGATTTGCAGCTGGACATGGTGCTTAAGGTGTGCCAGCCTGCCAGACTAGCTGTGCCTGTCTTTGTAGAAGCAAAGGCAGACCCACAATAAGGATGAAGTGGCCCCCATTCACTAGCCAAGCTCAGGGTTTCCTAGTGTTTCAGAGGACTTGCTAGCTTCCCTGTGGTCACTAGCTTCCCTTCTGGGCACAGGTATACAGAAAAACTGTCCCAAGACTGCTGTTGCTTATAGGCCACCCTGTAGAAATGCATGGACACCTCATGAGTATTAGTGGGATTGGTATAACTGGGGTCTGCTCACATTACCCTTCTCTGTCCCTTCAGAGTTCAGGTCCTCAAGTGAAGGCTCTGGGAGTGCAGCTTTTGGTTTCTCTAATTTAAGAGAAATTGGGACCTGACTCTGACGGTTTTTATGTTGAGCAGCTAGCAATGACTGATAATCAGACCAGAGGATTGGAGTGGGTACAAATATGGCACCAGTTTGTCCTTCTGTCATTGCCTTTTTGGTTCAAAGGTACTGACCTCTCTGAAGTGTCTCAGCAATTATTTTAGTGTATTGGACATTTGTCTATTGACCATTGTTTTGATTTTCCAGGGTGACATAAAATGTCTTTTACCAGTTCTGAGAATCATCACCAGCTCAAGTACTCAAATGACAATAAGCTCAAAGGGCAAAGATTTATGAAAAATTTCTTTGCTGACTCTGCCTGGGGAGCAACCTGGGAGGCACCAAGACATACACACACCATGATGCTTCAGGGTCCTCAGGAGGCTTTGTGCTGGTCTAGGAGCATGGGTGAGGTCTGCAGAGTGGCATGCAGGGTGCACACAGGCTTGTGTTCAAGAGGAGCTCTAAAGAAACACAACTGAAGGTCTCCATGGCCATCACTCTCCTTATTACAAATGAAGACTTCAGTCTTTCTGGATGGCATCTCACCTTTGGAATAGGAAGATATTCTAGATATGAGATATCACAGAGGGTGGGCAAAGAGAATATGAAACGGTGACCGAATTCTAGAGAAACAGCAAATGACAGCCTAAACAGGGAAGAAGGAAATCTGTTAATCTAGCTTCAGGTGGTGTTCTGTTTTCTGAGAAAATTACAGAGTGGGTGACCTGTGTCCCACCTGCCTGAAGAGCAGTGGGTGCCCCAGAATGCTAGGAAGTCCCGAACCCTTCCATGGCACACATAGCCCTGTGTTAGGAGCAGCAGCTCCATTAGAAGTGAGTTTCAGATTAAAAGATGTTTCACAAAAAAAGTGAATGAATGAGACAAATCACCTCTGTATTTATGAAAGATTTAACAATTTTCATTTTAAAAAATTGAGTCTCTCTTCAACAACACTAGGAAATATTGATAAAATAGAAAACACAAAAAATAGCACTGAGAAAAGAGGTGGTTGACTGTATGAGATCAACTAGGAGAAAAAGCAGGTTGGAGAAGGTCAGTTGTGACTGTGTCCAGCTGTCACTTGCAGCAGTGATTTTGTCTCTGGACCTCCTGCTTTATTGGGGGACTGTGATGATCAGCACTGAGGTTGAGCCCAGATGGACTGTTACTGATATGACTCACCATGAGCTAAAAGCAAAGCACAAATCAACTCTGCCCCATGGGGCACCATGGCCACCTGTTCTGTGCCAGTAACATTACCAGCAGTTTTGTTACCTTGAAATGATCGGATCTTCTACCACTAACTAAGGAAAAGTTGAGACTTTCTGTATTTGTGCTATTTTAAAATTGTGTAAACTGTGATTTTAAAAAAACGATCTATACCCACCGGTCCATGACACCTATACAAACAGTAACTACACTACAGAAGAGAACATTCCTGAGTCTGTCTGAGACTCCCTGTCCCAGTGGAGGCAGGGTGGCATCTACAAAAGACTCCTGAGTTCTTTAGAGCCATCTCTATCCCTGGAGAAGTAACAGTGACTTAGACAGCTCCTCCTCGTAAGAGAATAATGGCATCCTCTCCATCCTGGCTCTAAGAAGCCTTCCATTTGGGGACTTTCAGAGGCTAAATAATCCAATTAAAGGCAGCCCTTTGAGACACAAGCCAGGTCTGGGTTAAAATGCAGGGTGACCCAAAAGTGCAGGGTCCCCACTTCGAAACAGGAAATATACTCAGGAGGTGGGCAGAGCAAGCCCAGTCTCACCAGATTTGCTGAGCTCTAGTGTGAACCTCCCCTCACAAAAACCATTTGTTGGCAAGACAGCATGTCAAGTCCAAGCTGCCTTGTCAGGGTTGTGCAATGCAGAATCACTGGACTTTCTATTGAAGCCAGAATTAGGTAGATAGGCAAGAGAATGGAGGAATTGAAATGTTAATTCCTTCAGAGCCCTTCCTCCACCTTTATGAAGATAACCTGCCCCTGCTCCAACCTCTTGCTAAGATAACCTGTCTTAGGGATTGTCCCTCCCTATAGGGAGTTGTTAATTACCCCCCCTTCCTGCCTAGATCACTCCAACTGGGCCCCTCCAGCCCATCTGCTTCTCACCTTTTGGCCATTCCACTGAGCATCTCTTGGGCCTAGTCATGTATGCAGGAAGGAGAGAGAGAAAAGGAAGGGAGCAGGAGAACAAAGGAAGCCTAAGACATATAAAAAGGCAAAACACCCTTGCTTCCCGGGATACCCTATCAGCTATGGTCCCCTTCTCCCTCCCGGGAGAAATGTATGTTACCCTTTGTAAATAAACCCTGCTTTATATGTTTCCCCCGGTGTGCTTCTCTAATGTTATACTTCAACATGTGAAGAAGCAGAGGACTCATCACCAGTAACCAGAGGTATCACTATTAGGGTGATGAGAAGATGTTCCTCACTGGTGTTAGGTTCTCAAGACATATTTAGCATCCTAACATAGATCTACTATTGGGCAAAAGATCAATTAGAAGTACTCAATGGGGGAGTATCAATTAGCTCCACTAATGAGGAGCTCTGCTCTGAGAGCTCACATCCACGACCCAGGAGGAACAACTGGCAACCTATGTGATTCTCATTGAGGCTCAGTGCACATCAAAATGGATGTGTCAGAGATGCAAACTGGAAATGGGAGACATGTGGGGCTGAGGCCACTTTGTGTGAACTAAGGAAGGAACCATCGAAGGGGAGTTTTATAAAAGCATGATTCCCATTATGAACTCATAGCACAGGACATGCTCACATCTGCACAGTGAGCAGGAGGCCTGGGATTCCTGCTTGGATTTGGGGAAGGGCTAGACCAGCTGTGCTCTGGAGGATCTGCTCAGCCTAAAGGAACCAGCCACCTGGGGATTTTGTGCAGACAATGGCCTGCAGGGCATGTTCTGACTGTGCACTTGAACCTCCCCATAGTGCCTCCGCAGAAGAGGAGTCCATGCCAGGAGTACAGGTCTTCAGGACAGGGGTTCTGGGAGCCCCATACTCAGCCTCCAGACCACAGCCTATGTGCTCACCACAGATGCCAGGGTAACCATGGGTGGAAGAGGATGGTGTGCTGTGAGTCCTGGGTCAAGGCTGGTTTAGGAGTCCACCCACCTCCTCATGACACACTTTCCCTGCCCTGTGGGTTGGGGCCTCTCCTCAGTGCAGCCCACATTGCTACCTCACAGCCCACCGCCAGGAAGGCAGGGAGGAGGTACATGGGTTGCTTTCTCCCCAGAAAGCACCTTGGTCCCCTGCTGGCAAGCAGTCTTTGACCAAGGTGTTCTCAGATACATAAGGAAGGGAGGCTGGTGGAGCCACCAGGGAAGATCCTGTCACCCAGACAGCAGAGCTGTGGGCTAAGGAGAAAGAGGAGCCTCCAAGCAGCATTTCCCTAAACAAGCCATCTGCTCCAAAGACCATGCGATTCTAAGTGGAAACTTGATCCTTCTTTAATAAATAATGAGAATAGCAAGGTCTTCCATGCTAGGCACTTGAGATTTGTAGATGATACATACACACACATACACACACACACACACCCCAACTGTATAACTGTATGTCATTTGAGAATTTTACCCTGTGGCCATTAAATAATTCCAATGTGATTAATATTTTTTTTTTGATAAAAGAAAAGGAAAAATACAATTATCTTAAAAACATAGTTTCCAGCTTGTGATTCTAAAAACAGCTATATTTCAACTGACTGTTGGCAAAAGCCCTGATGGAGATACCCTAATCATTGACCTGCTGTGCAAATGATTCCCAGGGCCATGAACTGGGTATTTGAAAGTTTGGTTTTCCATCTCAGGGGCTCTACTGAAATGAGGCAATCAGAGAGTGGAATGGACTTAAGAAATGGAAGCATAGAGGTTTTGTTGTTGTTGTTGTTTGTTTGTTTTGGTACTGGGGATTAAAACTCAGGGGCATTCAACCACTGGGCCACATCCCAGCCCTATTCTGTATTTTATTTAGAGATAGGGTCTCACTGAGTTGCTCAGCGCCTTGCCATTGCTGAGGCTGGCTTTGAACTCACAATCCTCCTGCTGCAGCCTCCTGAGCTGATGGGATTACAGGCGTGTGCCACTGTGCTCAGATAGCATAGGGGATTTTGTCTTTGATAGAGGGACACATCAGAAGGCAAAAGTATGTGTGACATCCTGAAGGGTAAGATCATGGAAATAGTCCTAAGTTCTCAAAGGTGAGCAACTTGCCAGGCCTGGCTGGTGCAAGAGTTAATTCTGCAGCCAGAGGGGAATGTTTAGAGGGAATAGGCAAAATGATGGCATATGACTGCATACAACCAGGTTTATAAACCCTTCCAAGGGGCTCAGAGAAAAGGCTGGAAGTCAGATGGTCTCTGGGAAAAGGCACAGGACAGAGCAGGAGGTCCTGAGAATGGAGAACCAGTGAAACTTCAGTTGTTGTTGAGACTATTCAAAGGTCATGCTTATTGTACTCCAGGCTCTTAAACTCCAGAGTAAAAACTCAGGACTGGGGCTGGGGTTGTGGCTCAGCGGTAGAGTGCTTGCCTAGCACAGGTGTGGCCCAGGTTCCATCCTCAGCACCACCTAAAAATAAAGCCATGTTGTACAACTAAAACAAATAAGTAAATATTAAAAAAAAAAAAAAAAAACCCTCAGGTCAAGGAAGTGTCCTGCTTCCTGTTCTCTCTGCTCCCCTCACACCCTCTCTCTGGATTTTGTCATGAAGCCAGGGCCTGGGGCTTTGAAGAGGATCAGTGTGATCAGGTAACCAACCAAGGGTGTGTCAGATGACATCAACCAATGTACTTACTGTTCTTTTATTTTTCACTGCCACACAGAAGGAACAAATGTTAACCAAATGGTCTCTTTTTAACTTCATCTCAACTTCTTTAGAATTCTCTATGAAAATCAGTGACTTTATAATCAGTGCTTTTTCTATTGTTTAAGGGTACTTTGTTTCTTATTTAGCAAATGATGTCCACAAAATTGACAGGTTACTTTAATTCTGGAAGTGGAATTTCTATAGTGCAAACTCAAATAGTACTAAAACATCCAAATTCTAAATAAATGGTTAAATTGGGGTGAGTTCCTCAAATAAGATAGAAATTTTTTTTAGGATTTTGTTTTTTGGCCCAGATCAACTAAAAGCAACTTAATTTGACTGTAAGTAAAATTAATACCATTGCAGATTTTTTCAGGACAGTAGTTCATATTGAATCTACACAGCTGAGTTTGGCCACTTGGAAGCCACTTAGGCTTTTGGAAGGATGCAAAGAGGGGTAGAAGAGGAACAAAGTCCCCTGAGTCATGTGGGCCAAAGACTGATAGGATGGGAATATTACCCTGGGTGGCAGGCTCCTGAGAACATCCTGACAGGAAGGAAGCCTCATGTTTGCAATTTGTAGTGTTTGCCTGTATTTATTTCACCAGGCTCTATTTTTCATTATTATTTTATATTTATAAAGAGTAATAGACTTTACTTATGCTTAGTAATATTTACCTGCATTTATTAGATTCACACAGCCTGGGCACCATGTGGCTCTCAGCTTCTCAAGCTGGACATAGAATTTCCTGCCATGAGAAAAGAAAGAAAAGTAAAGCCCTGCTAGTCAAGATTCTCCCAACCTTGTCAGCTGATGCCCACAGTCACACACCCCCTAACTCTAACAGGCAATGGAATGGACATCTCACATGTCCATCCTGCTCCTTTCCCAGCTCCCCAAGGCCTCACCCCACCTTCTTCCCACCAGCATCCTGGGACTGCAGCCGTAATGGAGACAAGAGAAGCTCCTGCAGCTTCTGAAGCTTCATTGCATCTTTTGCAATTGTGGGAAATTTTGCAATTGTCAGCTCACAGTGCCCTTTCTGGGGACAGCAGCGGGATCTCCAAGCTGAGGGAGTGGAGGGAGGAGTAACTGTCATGATGACCCCTTACAGCCATATAAGTATTGATTCCAAGGCTTGAGAGGACATGGTGTGAGGAGAGATGAGTCAACAATGCAGTGTGTGCCTCCAGGGATGCTCCAGATGCCAACAAGTGACTATCTATCCTCAGCACCACATAAAATGAATGAATGAATGAATGAATGAATAAATAAATAAATAAATAAATAAATAAATAAATATATTTTTTAAAAAGTTAAAGGTTGAAGTGGTGGATAAAGAGTAACTATCAAGGGGCTGGGATTGTGGCTCAGCTGTAGAGCACTCGTCTAGCACGTGCGCAACCCGGGTTCGATCCTCAGCACCACATACAAATAAACGCATTGTGTACAACTAAAAGCAAATAAATAAATATTTAAAAAAAAAAAAAAAAAGAGTAACCATCAAAGAGTTCATGCACAGACCCCAGAATCACTGAGTAGTTATCTTATTTGGCAAAAAGGACTCCACAGCCACGATTAAGGTTAAGGACTTTGAGATGGGGAAATGATACTGAATTATCCTGGATTACCCAATTAAATCACATACATCTTTAGAAAAGGGTAAGCTTTACCAGCAGTGATTAGAAGGAGGTGACTATAGTGAGGCAGACCAGGTACCCCCACCCAAAAGACCCTTGCCATAATTAACCTTGTCCTCTCGTCAGATCAGCAGGTTGTCTTGTGGTTTGAAGCTTCCTCTTTCTTGTAAATGCCAGATTTGCACACAAAAGGTGTGACACAGTCTGTAAGGTTGTTGTACAAAAATATATTGTCTCTGTTTTCTTGGTAAAAATTTGTGAAACCTGTGTCTGGTCTAGGGGATGAAACAGAAATTACTTGTCATATAAAACCTCAAAGCCCCTCCTCACACTGGATATAAACTTCAAAAAATTTCCAAAATCTTTGTTCAGAGGAAGAATTCTTAGGTGTGAGCCATATCTGGATCCTGCAGTCAATAAACATGTTTCCTGCTTGGCGCTGTAGCTTACGCCTGTAACACTAGCTGCCAGGGAGGCTGAGATCAGGAGATTGAATGTTCAAATCCAGCCTCAGCAACCGCAACACATTAAGCAACTCAGTGAGAGCCTATCTCTAAATAAAATACAAAATAGGGCTGGGGATGTGGCTCAGTGGCCCAGTGCCCCTGAGTTCAATCCCCAGTACCCCCCCCCCCCAAAAAAAATAAACCTGCTTCCTGAAAATTCCTCAGGTGTCCTGCCTCTTCTGTCCTACTTCAACAGAAGGATCCAATATATGCAATGTTGCTGGCTTTAAAAATGGAGGACAGGAGCCTGGTTAGTGAAGGAATGTGGGCAGTCTCAGCACACAGGCAAGGACAAGGAAACATATTCTGTGTAGAAACTATGGAAAGAAATGCAGACCTGCCAACACCCAAAAACAAGGCCAGTTTTTCTCATAAATGCAGGGTACCTACATTTAAGTTCTCCTTCAGTATTCTTGTTAGGACATCCCAGTGTACCCAGAGAATATTTATATGCTTGTGTTTGCAGTGTGTAAAGCAGGAGTGGTGTAATATGGCTGGTCCAGTCTGGTTTTATTGGTAGGAAACAAATAAGATAGTAAGGATAAAGGACAAGAGCCAAATGCCCCCATGTAATTCTGATCATCAAGAGCTGATTGATGTTTAAATGTATAGATATATATGTTTAAATGTATAGATATACACACATGCACAAATGTATTTTTTCATAGTATCAAAAGAAAAAGACCCAGAAAGTACATGAATTACCAACATTGGGTGTTTACTAGTCTACAGCAGGTAAACTGGCAAGTGCAATAATGTATTCACAGATGCTCAAAGTGTACCAGAATGCTGATTTGATATTCACAGATGCTCAAAGTGTACCAGAATGCTGATTTGAATGTTTCAAAGGGATATTGTCATAGAAATCTCTGTCAAAATCCTAATATCCCATCATTCATTGAGTTCTAATTCTATTAGGCAAGTAATATTTGTCCCTCCTTGACTGGTATCTGCATTTTATTTGGCGTCTTGAATGATTAGGACTACCTCAGTAGGAGGACAATGGGAAACTCCACTGGGTAGAGGTCATACTATCACAACACTGTTCCTACCCCAAGGCATGTGCCATTTAGATGGCAGGCAGCATCTACCCAGCACACTTTCAGGAAGGATAGTGTGACAGGGTGCAAGTTTCTGAGAATGAAAAGAGCCTGGTCTAAGAAAGAACACTTTTCAGGTATCCACAGGCTGATTGAATTGTGGGCCAAGGGGTGATTTATCTTTCTGGTCTATGTTTCCTCATCTCAAAAATATTGTTTAAAATGCACGTTGCTTGATAGCTGTAACATTCAAACAGGGAATAAAGTCACTCCCAGGGTTTGGTTTAGGGGGTTGAAGTAGTAGAATCTGCGGGTGGGATGTTGGGTATACTGGAATACTTAAGAGTTGACATGGAGAGCATTTTCCCTGGTTAAGTGATAGAAACAGGCATGGAGGGTCCTGTGAAGTCCCCAGATGTATGGAGTGTCATGAGACTTGGTTGTCTTTGTTCCCTGAAGTGGAATGAGTGGGTTTTCTATGAAAGTCATACTGTGAGGTAAATCACTAAGCCTGGGAAGCAGCCCTATGGCAGGAAGTAGGTACAGCTGGAGCTTCCCACCATTCACTGGTTGTATCCAGTTTCTGTTGATGTGGGGAGAAAAAGACATTTTCCCTTTTCCCAGTTAAACAAATAGCAAGCTGCTAAGGAGATCCATTTGATTGGGGCCACTTTGTTTCATGGATAAGAATACCCAGGCAGGCTCTTTCTTTATTCAAATGCATAGGACCTTTCTAAATTCATACTGATAATTTCTCTGTGCCATGATAGGCCACTGTGTTTCTAATTGGTGAGGTAGAACTGTCTAATATCTAAATGGGCTTTTATAAATTTGGTTGTAGGAAATAGTGAAGAGCATCATGATGAAGAAAAAGCATCACTCTGATCACTGGCCCCCAGGGAATTTTCAGACGAGAGTAAGTATCAGGAAAAAGGAGCACACAAACAGGCCAAAATAGTGTCAAAAGTAAAAACAATCTGCTGGTGTCACTGGTTTACTTTGATTAACCAGTTTGTATTGCCTATTTTCTGTTGGGCATTTTTATCATCATCTAAGGAGTCTTGGGGACTTTTTCCCTTTAAAAAGTCACTTGTTCCTTTGTATGCACTAAAATGGGAATGACATGAATAACTTATTTCTGCACTGTTATCCCAAGATCATGGACAGTTCTGCCATAGCAAAAATAGCAGATATATCAACAACAACAACATGTCATATGATGTGAAATATTGATAGGAAGAGGCCTAGAAGGCACAAGTTCTCTGGAACTTTCCATATGCAGGAGGCTATATTCACTGGATAGGTGAGTGTAGGATTCAACTTTGGTTATGCATAAGGTTGATCCACTCCTGTGGTTTTCACTCTGAACTCTTTTCTATTCCCAAAGCTGCTGTCCTGCTCTTCTCTGTAACCACTACACTGAAACAGAGCCAACTCAGTGTCCAAATAGTATGAAATTTATCTTTTAAACACATGGTGCTGTCCCTAAAATTGCACACTTTGTAGGCTGCTGTGCCTTCTCCTCCCAACTCCCTCAGATCCACTGCCTCTTTCTTCTTGGAGGCATGGTCTTCATAAATTATTGGCACATGGACGCTTTTCTAAGACCTATCTTTTAGAACAAGAGTAAGTGAACCTGTAAGCCTTTATTTCAGTCAACCTTCAAGTTTTCCACAAATTAAAAATTTTAAACTGACAAGAGCCCCAATTAAAAACCCTAAAGTGCAATGTGGATTTTAGGTGGGACACACAAACTGTTCAGAGGACAGTTTTCTCTTCATCACACATGCATAGTTACGTGCAGGACTCTGTATGTGGCACTCATGGACTCATTGAAGGGGACACTAAGTAGAAGGCTTTAGGTGACACTGTAAAGGAACTACATTCTAATAACAGTGTATGCAACCACTGTTATGCATTCATTCAGTGTACCTTGCCAGATGCCTCAGTGTTTGGGCCTCACTGGAAACTCTGAACACAGAGATGGATAGAACATTATCTTAGCTTTCACAGAACTGTCAATCTGGTGAACATCAAGTCAAAGAATTGATAGTGGGCTAATGGGTGAATGTAGCCAGTATTGTATCAAAAAATGTTGGTAATCAGGTTGATTCCCCTACTGGTTGTTTCCAACAGGTCCCAGCATAATGATGGGTGACTTCTCAGACTACTACCAACACCTGGTCTCTAGTTTGGCTCATAGCAATCCATACTCTCAAGGTCTAGAGATGATTCTGATGACATCAGTAGCTACTGAGTGTGTTCTGGCCAGCTGGAGAAAGAAAGAGGCAAGTTAAGTAAGACACATGTGTTTATCCTTGCAAAAATTATCATGATGTTTTCTCTAGACCTCATCATTCTCTATCCACATCAAAACAATTAATAATGGTCATATTCCTCAAAGTGAAACTCTTGTTTTTACTTAAACTTCATTTCAAATGGGGGAAAGAATTGAAGTAATTTTCAGATTTGCAGTACAAAGGGAGAAAGGCGGGGCTAAAATTCTGGATTTCTGACATTGAAGTGGATGACAATCGATGACTCTGTGTTCATAGAAGCAGAATAAACTAACACCCCTGCTTTGCTCCTCAATTTACACCATCGTTTATAAAATGTAAAATCTCCACGAGTCTAGAGAACTTGCATTATAAATGATTTAAGCTTAATGAATGCACTTGCTGAGCTCCTACAGGTAAAGCATTGTGCTTGTTTCACTGGGGCATGCTAGGAAAGGTATGCAATTCTTACTGAAAGGAGCTTAAAATGTCTGCTCCAAATTCAGCCATGGTTCTCAGTAGGTGAGAACAAAGATAGCAGACACCAGTAGCACGACGACCTGGTGAGGGGAAGATTGCCATGAAGAGCAGAGTCAGCACTAGAATCTATCCACTGAGGACTTAGTATAAGAGAAATCTGTAAATTCTCTTCCAATGAGTTTCACACAGTTGAGGGTTCATAAATACTTAGCATAGTTCCCCTCCATGTTTCTATTCACAGATCATATTTGGATAGTAGCAAAATGAAGAGAAGCCTCACAGAGAGGGAGTGGATAAGCCTGACAAATATGTTTGTGCAGTGATTCTCCAACAAGATCAAGATCCTGCCCAGAAAGTGAAGCCAGAGGGATTCAATGCATTAGTGGGGTTAACTTTCCTGTTGTGAGAGAACGTTCAGTGCACTTAGAACGCATAACAGCTTCAGGAGAAAATACATTTGCAAGTGATCCAATTGGTGGCCCTATACCAAATGACAAAGACTTGCCCTGACCTCACAGAAACCTGAGGCCCCTTCTGCACTTAAACAAGCTGGAAGAATGACTGTGATTCTAGGGCCAAAAAAGGAAAGGCATCCCAAGTTAGGAGATACAGGAGTAGGGAGAGTTTGTGCCATCGCCTGGTGGTAGTAGAGAAAGGACTTGGACCTTCTGAAAGAGCACATGAGCTTTCTCAGATTAGTATGATTTCTTAGAAAAGGAGTACAGCAGACTTTGTTCCCTATGATCTGCAGCCATTCTCTACTAAATTCATCCTGTATTTGCCTAAGCCCATAGCAACTTTTATAATGGAAGTGAGGAATTCCTTTAGAGTCTTATTCACCAAAAATGTCCCAGTGAGAGAAAAGAGGCCAAAATAAAAATGGAGTGTAACAAAATAACATTAATAAAGTACAAAAACCAATTTTTAGATAGAGTGCTTTTTGTTTTTATATTTTAATGGATTTTGTATGTTTGGTGTTCGGTAGGCCTCTTGAACTTGGTTTTCCCCTTCATTCCTCAAGTTTGGAAAATTTTCTGTAATTATTTCATTAAATAAATTACTCATTCCTTTGGCTTGAAACTCTGCCCCCTCCTCTACCCCAATCACTCTTATGTTTGGTCTTTTTATGTTGTCCCATAATTCTTGAATGTTCTGTTCTTGGTTTCTTACCATTTTTGCTGTGTAATCTAGATTTTTCTCTAGGATATATATTTTGTCTTCATTGTCTGAGGTTCTTTCTTCCAAGTGATCTACTCTGTTGGTGATACTTTCGATTGAGCTTTTATTTTGATTTATTGCTTCTTTCATTTCTGGAATTTCTGTTTGGTTTCTCTTTAGAGCTTCTATCTCCCTATTGAAGTAATCTTTTACTTCCTGTATTTGTTTATGGAGTTCTTTGTCAAAATGATCTTTCACCTCCTGTATTTGCTCCCTCATCTCATTTTTGAGTTCATTCTTAAGTTCCGCTAACATTTGGAATATGTAATTTCTGAATTCCATCTCTGGCATTGCACCAACTGTGCATGGTATGGAATCTACTGAGGAGGTATATTGATTTGTTTGTGTCACTTTCTTCCCTTGTTTCTTCATATTGCTTGTGCGTCTATTCTACCTGCACTGTGGGACCTTGTCTACTTTGATTTTACCTTAAAACCTTATGTTGCTCCTGTAGTACAATGCTATCAGATCCCCTTATATTTCCTTTACACTTTAAAATCAAACACTTTCTATTCAGAGAATCCCAGTTTGATCACAATGTACAGATTTAGTTAACCCAGATGTTGTTTCCAATTTACTCTGTATGCTTCTGATGGGGTTTTAAAGTTTCAAGTAATGGACAGAGAGGTAATATGTTTAGGAAGAAGGAAGTGAGTGTATTGATTTGTTCTTTCTTAGAAAGTATGAAAAGAGAGTTCTATGGAAGTGGTTTAGTATCAGCCGACGAGAGAGGAAAGAGAATGGAGTGAATGAATAGATGGAAAGACCGATTTACATATAAACCTAACTTATGCTGCGGTTGAGAGGAGAAATAAAGAAAGATGGAAAAGAAAAAAAAAAGAAGAGAAAAAAATAATAACCAAGGAGTAGTAATTAGTGTAAGAGAGAGGAGAGAGAGAATAAGTCTAGAAAATAGAGAATAAACCATATATAACACCACTTTGCTATATATTTCAATTGTACACGTTCTAGAAATCTCAATTTGTGCGTATAACTTGTTTTTGCCTCTGTTGAGAATGCAATGGCAGGGTGTAAATAGGGAAGATGAAGGAAGAAGAAAAAATATAAAAGTGAGAAGGAAGAAAAGAAAGAAAAGAGGAGCAGAAGCACACAAATACACTGTCAATCAAAACAAAAACAAACAAAAAACTCCCAAGAAACAACAAAACAAACAAACAAGCAAATAAAAACAAAAACGTTGAACCCAAGAACAAGTCTCAAACAAAGTGGACCCTTGGAAGCCCTTCTTTTTTCCCTTCCAGTTTAAGCCACCTGACCCAGATCGTGTACAGTCAGCAACCCTGTTAGTGGAGTCAAGGCTGCACCTTTGGTCCGTTGCAGAGTGGCACAGTGGAATAGTGGAAGGGACTTATCCTCAGGCTGGGCCCTGCTTACAGCAGTAGGGAGATGCTACTATGGGCCTTGGAGGCCAGGCAAACTGGCGGAGGGTTCTCTCCTTCCAGCGGGCAGGTGCCTGGATATTCAGAGAAGAACATTGTGATTATTTTACATTGGCAGTTTTGCAATTTTTATTTGAGGAAAAGCCTTAAGATCCACTTTAATATTAAAGAAATAATGAGGTGACCACTGGGTAGTCCTGTAGATAATTTTAACATGTTGGGAAACCTCGCATACACACTTAGGAGAAATGTGAAATATGGTAAGTTTGGAGGAGGGAGCAAAGAGAAGATGGTAATATTGGCATGAGGGAACACAACTACTGAGACTGCCAGATGAGTGGTGGTCTACGTCTGTGGTGACCTTCTGAAGAAAGTGGATCAGCCAGCATGAGGCCATTGGAAGGGAGGGGCTCTCCACATTCCATGACATCTCCCACCTTCTAATTCTGTTAGACTGTTACCTGGCGCACTCAGCCCTAGCTCCTCACTCCTGTCTTGAGTCTGAGTAGACTCAGGTGTCTGGACCCTTGTTTGGAGGGTGAAGGAGTTCAAAGTTTTATGGAGCGTTGAGTACTCATTTCTTAACAGTAAGTTAATCATGACAACTGCTGTCATCCCTTAGTCCTGACGAATTCTACTTGGGATCTTTTTTTTTTTTTTTTTTTTTTTTTTTGGTTACCAGGGATTGAGCTCAAGGGCACTCAACCACTGAGCCACATTCCCAGCCCTTTATTGTATTTTATTTAGAGACCGGGTCTCACTGAGTTGCTTAGTGCCTAGCCGTTGCTAAGGCTGGCTTCAAACTCATGATCCTCCTGTCTCAACCTCCCAAGCCACTAGGATTACAGGTGTGTACCACTGTGCCTGGCTCTGGGGTTTGTTTGTCTTTTAACCCATGACATGTTTGGGTTTCTTCTTTGCAGGCCCTGGCTGTACATACACTGCTAGAAACACCATTATGGCAGTATCCTTCAGCCCTTCCCCTGACGGAGGGGCTGAAATGAAACTCAAAAAAGTCACAGAGGAATTGCGCTCTGAATTTGAGGAACATGAACAGAGCAATCGAAATCTGGAAGAAAAATTCCTCGTATGCCAATCTATGACCTACACGCTTGTCAACCAGTTCCAGAAATATGGTAAGTTGCAGATAGGTTTACAGTCACTAATCTTCTGTTTCCCCTCTGAGAAGAAGATTTTCTCCAAAATTTATTCTCCTCTTTCATCAAATTAAATCCCATCATTAGCACATTTCTAGAATTATGGATATTGGTATTTTGCCTTAAATTTACTGACAATGGAATAATGAGACACAGACTACAACAAACTATAGTTTACATGGGTCAGAATAGGGCTAATTCTCAGCTACTGATTTCTACTGGAGACATGGAAATGCCTTTTCATTCTCAAGAATAGCTCACACCTTTTTTGTTAGGATCCTGTCTGTACCATATCAGATCCATAGACATCTAGATATAACAGCTGTGTTGGTCTAAAGGTCTGGGACTAATGATCAGTTCAAGCCTCTGTTGAGTACTAATTGGATGGCACTTTCTGGTTATGCAGGGAACCAGTGTGACAGTGCACACACCTTCTTTAAGGGAGTTGAAGACTGTCTGCTGCTGACGAAACCGTGATATCCAGAAGTGACACCATTAAGACCAGGGACTCTGTTGGTGAAGGGAAATCCCTTCTTCCAGGGCACAGGGTCTTCTTAGAAATGGCAGGAGAGACTTCTCCCTGCAGTGCAGTGGAAGGTATTTCTGAAATATCAGAGAATATAGCACCCCTAGGTCAAAGTGAGAATGAGGTAAGTGAAGGAGACCACCAGCCCCAGGGAAACCCAAGCAGGGCAGACCCTCCCCTTCCATAGTTAGACTGTAAATGGGAGACTCTTGCCCTTTTCAGTAAGGTGGGCTGTTGGGACTAAAGGAATCATGGAAACAGGTACCTGTGCTAATAGCTAAGGTTAGAAAGAAACTTGCCACCACTGAGCTCAAATTTTCCTCCACCACCTTTCTTTTTTTTTTCCAAAAAATTACTGGTATAGGGTTGGGGATATAGCTCAGTTGGTAAAATGCTTGCCTTGTATGCACAAGGCCCTAGGTTCAATCCCCAGCACCAAGATAATAATAGTAATAATTATAATTAGTGGTATAATTTTTAATTTAATAAATTTAATACTAGAAATGTATATATAGAAGCCTGTCAAGGAATTCAAGAAATGAGTTTTGAAATAATGTCCTGTCTCAGAATCATATTATAATTGTAAGGAAAAAATTCATGTTGAAAAAGAGAAATATCTCACTAGAACCTATTGGGTTAAATGTGTGTAGCATATGGGTACACTCCAGTCTTCTGGGCTCTAATTAAGGGTTTTGTGTTTTTCACCCCTCAAAATCCTACTCTGCTCATGTGGTATATACAGTTATACACATGTGATTTGTAATGTGTTTATATGTTAATTCTTTTAAAGATCTTTCATCACTGCCTGGGGCAGAGTAAACACCAGTACTTCCTTGTTCTAGTAGTTCTTATTTAATTTAAAACAAACTTTATTAGTGTAATATTATTCAGCATTAAAAGAGAACAAAATCATGGCATTTGCAGATAAATGGATGGAGTTGGAGAATATAATGCTAAGTGAAATTAGCCAATCCCAAAAAATAAAATGCTTAATGTTTTCTCTGATATAAGCAGGCTGATTCATAGTAGGATAGGGAGGGGGAACATGGGAGGAATAGATGAACTCTAGTTAAGGCAAAGAGGGTGGGAGGGGGCACAGGGTTAGACATGATGGTGGAATGAAATGGACATCATTATCCAAAGTACATGTATGAAGACAAGAAGGGTGTGAATGTACTTTGTATACAACCAGAGGTATGAAAAATTGTGCTCTATATGTGTAATATGAATCGTAATGCATTCTGCTGTCATACATAAAAAAATTAGAATTATAAAAAAAGATACAGAACCTTAGACTTTAGAATTTAAGATCTTGACATAACAGTATCTTATAATGGGAATGTTACTTTATACTTCCAACACCTTTCATAGAGAGAATTTCTCCTAGGAACCCACTTTAGGCTAAAGTGCTATGTTTGTGATTACTGATAAAGCAGGATTCATAAATTATTAAGATTAAAGAACAATTGACTTCATTAGTTTCACTCTAGTTGTAGCTTCTGTGGATTTGGGAATAGGTATAATGTCACGAATCTTCAGGGTGCATTGCCCCAGAGAAGAATTTCCCTATATTCCATCCCTCCTTCACCATAAACAATCCCACAGCTCCCAAGGTCACCTAGATTAGATATTCTTCCTTGTCATCTATAGGAGATTTACAAAAATACTTGTATTCACACTTATGTCTGTGAATCATTCTGATGTAATTTTTTTTGTAAAAAGTGGAAGCTCTGTGTCCAGTTCATTTTTGAGGTCTATGAAGGTCCACTTGTTCCAGCACCACTTATTAAAAAGTCTGCTTCTCCTATGAATGGCTTTAAATTTCTGGTCTGAAGACTCTAAAATGTCTGCTTGGTATTTCTCCAAGAAAATTTTTTTTTTTTTTTTTTTTTTTTTTTTGGTACTGGGGATTGAACTCAGGGGCACTCGACCACTGGGCCACATCCCCAGCCCTTTTTTGTATTTTTATTTAGAGACAGAGTCTCACTGAGTTGCTAAGTGCCTCGCCATTGCTGAGGCTGGCTTTGAACTCGCGATCCTCCTGCCTCAGCCTCCCAAAGTGCTGGGATTACAGGCGTGCGCCACCGCGCCCGGCAAGAAAATTATTTTAACTCTCACTGTATCTTTAAATTTTGTCTTCAGAGCCACATGTGATAAGTTGGATATCGTGAATGGAGAAAAACACAAATTACACTGATGTTCTCTTTATCTGCTGAGAGAATAGGCTGTGGTGTTTTTTAATTTTTTGTTTTATTTGTATGCTTTAGCTTTAGGTGTCAATGAATCCTATTCCCTCTAGTATTTTAGTTTGTCTACTGTAGTGTGGATAAAAGTCGGAGTCTATAGTTCATTTAGTCCTCTGTTATTATTTGAGCACTGTGGGTGAGGTATGGGTACAGAAGCATTGCACCCTCCTGAGTTTCAGTCTCAAGTTTTAGTAAGCATGTGGAGTGGTCTGTGACCTTGCCAAGTGCTTCCCTGTGTTCCTGCTACCTCTCCACTCCAGTGAGACCTCTGAACATGACCGTGAATTTCACTGGGACATGAGAAATATGGTTGTATGAGTGCATTTCACCTTTTAATGGAGTACTCATGAGCTGCCTCCAGAGAAGAACTTAAGCTTATCCAAAAGGTCCTACATTGATATTTATATTTCCATGATCAGGGCCTCCCCTGTGTTTGTAGTGAGTGATATAGAACTGCTCATTGACTAACTGGACATTTTTTAATTTGATTTCAGAGAATGGTGCAGAGGAAGAGAGTGGAAAGGAACAGGAATTACTGGCTCCCAGGTAACAGTGACTATTAAGAGCCTGGAAGAGAATGGGTTAAATCTGATGGTCCCCAGATGAGCAAACCAAGAGGCACAAAGTATCCACACAATTCACATGCAAAGGCAAACAAAAAGCTGCTGATATGACTACATTCCTCAACCACAGAAGAAGTCTATCTTATAACAAGGTGTCCATTTTCTCTGTGGTTCCTGTCTGTATCCAACTAGAAGTAATCAGCCTAACTAAACTTTTTTTTTTTTAACTTGCAGAATCTATATCTTCTGTCTTGTATGGATCCACTGAGGATGAGATGTATATCTGGTTTCTTTATGGTTGACATGAGTTTGTGGACAGGGATGTCATAGTCTTGGGATGGAGAATACACACACACACACACACACATATAAAATGCATTCTCTGTGTATGCTGTGGGTCATGGTTGTATCATGCAGGGAGAGTGGAGTCTCCATCCTCCTCAGCTCATTTCTAGTCAGTATACTGACTGAGGCTGTCCTCTGGTCTCCTTTCATGAAGAAATCTGCACCCTGCCCACATCCTAGGAGGATCATTTTTTTCTCTTTGAAAGGAGTACCCCCTAGCCCTTCTGTGACCACTCCCCCTTAGGCCTTTATTTAGACCACATGGGACTCATATTTAGTACTTTTGGTTTAATTGTGCTCTTTATCCCCCCAGGCTGAGAAAAGCTGTACAGGAAGAGAAAGAAATTCTTCAGGACTTATTGCATGAGGGCAAAAAGACTTCCTCCAGTCACTCTGAATCATCAGATATCCACCAGCCTCCCTGTGTTAGTGCTGGTCTGTTGGGTAAGGGTGAAGTCTCCCCTTTTCTAGATGCAGCTCATGAGTATCCCATTAAAAGAGGAATGCACTCCCAGCAGTCATACTTCTGAGGGTCCAGTGGCAAATTGAGGATGGTAAACCTAGTACTAACAAGAGTGGGGAAGTTACAGAGATTATAACCTACTCACAGGCACCATTTATGTATGTGCATAACAGGGCTCTGCATGACATTATCCTTCCAACCTGAGACAACTGATCTCTCCTACAAGGTTCTTGCTAATGTTTGATCCTTTGATTATAGGCACAGGCCTGTAATCCCAGTGGCTTGGGAGACTGAGGCAGGAGAATTTTGAGTTTAAAGCTAGCCTCAGCAACAAGTGAGGAGCTAAACAACTCAGACCCTATCTCTAAATAAAATATAAAATAGGCCTGGGAATGTGGCCCTGAATTCAATCCCCAATACCAAAAAAAAAAAAAAAAAAAAAAAAAAATTGAGAACATTGAAATGGTTAAGTTTGCTTCCATTAAAAAGCTAGAATCGATGGGAGAAATATTGGTTTATGCCAGAATAGTTCTGAAAGAAGAATTTCCCTCTAGTACACTGACAAAGTCAACTTTGAGATCCTTAAAAATTCCCCAATATTGAGAAAATCCTGTTCATAGGGAATAGAACTGGTTCTGTTTGAAAATTGTGAATGGGCACAGAGCGACTCAGTCTTGGAAGGAGTTTTATTGAAGGAAGAAAGGTGCAGGTTGTGAAATACAGAAGAACCTGACCAAGTATCCAGGGATCATGAGACCAAAATGCATTTTGACTTTGTCCAATTAAATGAAGAGCATTCCATAAAAATGATCTACACAGTAAGAGACATTGTGCATGATAGATCAGCATAGCATCCCAGACCATTTCTTTAAACACAAAATATGTGTTCTTCCAGTTTAAGCCCCTTAATTGCTTCCTGAATTATGTATACATAAATTATGTCTTCTTCTCAGGGAGGTGACTGTATTAAAGTGAGTGAAGTGGAATTATTTAATGACCTCTACATTTCTGAATATCTTTACAGAATACCATGACAATGGGGGAAATGATGATGAAAAGTCACTATATTCCAGGTAACAATAAATGACCAGGTGCTACAAAAAAATGGGTAAAATAAAGGGGGGTGCAGGGATTCTAAAAGTACCGAGCATGAGGTCAAATGTAGTCACAGGTTTCTTGA